>JAMKCH010044502.1:0-54070 GCA_023653785.1 Ophioderma brevispina
ACCTCATGTCACCTTGACCCATTCACAAACCGCGACTGCAGACGCACTAGCGTTCCCAACTAACCGCGCAATGTCTTTTGTTCATACCTTCGGTATACACTTTTTTATAAAATCTCTGCTGGCCAAACCCTATGCCCATTTACTACTTCAAACTTCCACCAATGACATATACTACTCCCCCGCCTAAAAAATCCGGTGACGATGTTTAAATGGCCATCAACGTGCGCAAACGTTGCTTGTCTCTTCAAATGAACGCGCCAATCCCATCTGATAATCTCTCAAACTGCTTCCCCATCTGCTTCGTATCAATGCATTAAACGGACACTGTCACCTAGCACAACATTACCGAACCAACGCCTCCGGCATTTAATTATAAATTCACTACATACCTACATACCTTTTTATACAGTAATTTTATAGCGTTCTGCTTTTTTTTTAGGCGGGGAGTATATTTAGAGAATCAAGATATTTGCCTGGTATTCTCAAAATAGAGTAACTTTAGACCTGGGACTAACCAGAGTTAATCCTACATCAGCCAACCTTTTTCCCATTCAAATGGCTCTAATGTTGAAAAAGCTTAGTAAAATTCCTCAAGATGGGCGAAAATGATTGCCCTCCATGAGGGATTTTCCCACCCTTTATGAACAACGTGTAATATGCTAAAGCTAAAAGGTTCCCCTCATGTAGGATAACCTGGTACTAAAACCCCAAGTCTAAAGTTACATTCCTTTTAAGAATACTAGTTATTTAATGGTCTGCCCTGTAAATCTAGCCTGTCCATATCACCTAGACAACACACTTTTAAAACTAAAACAAAAGCAGCAGAGTTTGTTTTTGCACTAAATATTGATTTTTGTCTCAATGTAATATACAATCGATTACAGCAGAGCAAAAAAAACATTCTTATTCTTTCACACCTTAATTGCCAGAACAATTTCAAACATGTACAAACATATGAAATTTCATCCAAGAAACTACATCACCTTCTTAGAGGTCCCATAACGATCACTGATAGCCTCATCCCCAGGGACCCAACGTTTTACCAAATGTGGTCAAAATTTTGATATCAGTTTAAGCTATTTTTCTCATTTTTCCCCTGTTTTGAGCAAAAATTAGCTTTAAACTAAAGCTATTAATAAGGCCACTGGCATCATTGAGCTCTGGTTTCTGTAAGAGGGCATGTCAATTTGAGGTCAGTTTTGATACATTGGTGCATCTTTGGGATAAGGCATGAAATTAGTAGAATTGCTTCAACTTGTCTTAGATCACGTCTGCAGTCAAGACACAGTAGTTTTATAATGTTAATTAAAGGGAAAAAATGAGGATTGAGGACATATCTACATGAAAGACAGGTATTTTTAAAACAAATTATAAATTATGTCTGAATGGTTTATAATTTTATACCTGACGATGTCATGTGTTACAGCAGTCAAAGGGCCTTTAATGCCCAAAATAAAGCAAAACGCTTACAAAAATAAATTATTCAGGTTTGATCCCATGGCCCACATTGCAATACGCTTATAGCCGCGTTTTAATAAGATTTTCCCCCTGCTTATGCTCGATTTATTTGACCACCAGGGCCTGTGTTTTCATATAGGTGTTTCTAGGAAATGAAACCGATTTTAGTACAGGTGACAAGAAAGAACACGTACATTAACATGATTAAAGCGGCACTGGCACATTTTCATCACAAATAAGTGAAATTTCTTCAATTTGCTCTGCAACTGATAGTCTAGGCCATTGAAGAACAGGATTATATTTTACACATAAAAATAACATACCCCCAAACGAAGGGACATGAGATCATGATAAAGACAATCATTTATTTCTTCCTTCTAGGCCAACTTTTAAGTTTTCATAACTTAATCACAAATTTGTTATAGTACATGAATATTTTTAACATCGTACTCAACTGATATTAAAACCACAAGGTTATAGACCGATCAAACAGTAGTGTGCATAGGGTGGGAAACATGCATACGGCGTACGTGTTCTTGTGTTAACGCCTTTTTCGTTCGCGCCGTCGTCTGCTGAATTTGACGTCGCCGGCGAACCGCTAAATTATAAATCTTTTTCTGTTACCCATAAGGAAGATGAATTTGGTCCGTAATCCCATTTTGGGTCGGGGCTTGTGTATATAAAATCCTTACACAACCATGCAAAAAATAGCGATTTTGAAAACAATCTTGAGGCGCACTATTTTCAATGTCACGGTCTCTTAAAGGAGAACAAGATTTCACATAACAGGTGTCCCTAAAAGGGGAAAATTCGGATTTTTGCACTGTGTTAAATCTTCCTTTCTATCAAAAATATTGCCCACTGGAAGATTAAGCTGAGAATTAGGTTTCCTTTTGGTACAAAACTCAAATTTCTAATTCCCATGGGAGCAAATATGGAATTCATCCTCGTTTATAAAAGGCAATATGGGCCTCACATATAAAAATCACCGTGTTTTCCACTTTTTAAGATATTTCTGTACCAAAATACAAGGTAAGAAATCTTTGAGTGTCTAATTATTATGAAATCGCTATACATACAACACCTCACATTGATGCCTCACATCTCTCGTTGCACCTTTAGTCCACATACACGCAAGAATTTGACGACCTCCATGACACATTCTTTATGCACAAAGTATTTACAAAAGTTATTTTCGCAATATTTGTTAGTAGATTCGCGCAGAGGTCACGTGAATGTGAGTGTGTGATCGAACAAAATTGTGATGTGCCATTTTCTGATGTTTATCTGTCGCCACGTCCCGAAGAAGGATAGTTATGATCTGACCTCGGGTTCAGTTGTCGTGATATATGGAACTTTTAAAGAGCGGACTGACTTCCACAAATGGTATTTTGTGAAGTCGAAGAGCTGTTCTATGACAGTACAAAATGTATGTTTGTATATCATAATATATACATGACAAATTTCAACTTATACATGCCATATTCATGTTAACTTCATTGATACACGAATAGCCAGACACGTTACGCATTGATTGGAATAAAAGATCGTTGAAATCGTCACCTGTAATTTCGGCAATCTGAATTAAAGGGGCATTTCGTGATCCACAGTCTCGTCCTTCCGATTTATCTTAAAGAAATTGAGATTTTTATATCATCTGAACCGTTGGCCCAAGTATAGTATGTTCGCCTAATCTTACGTGCAAATTCCATCCAGGCCTACTCTAGAAGAAATTCGTAATGTTGTATTTTCTGTCCGTAAACGGACAGGAATTACAACACATTGGCCTATGGAGCGACGCGATAAAACTAATTCGCTCATAACATCAAAACGCAATATCAGAATCAACTGAATTTTGGAAATAACCTTTTCTTGAGGATATCTAGTGAATCATAAATAACAATGAATGTGCTAGGGTCACGAATGCACCTTTAAAAAAAGAGAAGAGAAAAGTAGTCCATTTCGACTATTTCGGCCACATGTACCAATCATTACCTACGATTTACTTCTTTCGACTTACGCTATACGTGAAGAAAACTGGGATTTTTATTCTCTGTCCTGACACAGCTATCAGTTAATTTTGTATTGAATGTTTTAACAGTCATTTTGGCTTCAAGGCATTCTATAGACGATATGGTAGAATTTCTCAGTAGTTTGAAAGTTTTCTGTGAAATCTAGAAATTGGAAGCCTAAAGTCTGTTTGTCGTTTATGAAATGAACGCTAAGCATTTGGAGGAGGGGATGGAAACTAAAAGGTCCTGCCCATATTCCAAAATATTCGGTTAAGTGTTAAAAGTAAAAACCACTTACATCAAACAGTAAAAAGCCCAAGTGCAACATTGGCTTTTTGCAAGGCGCCTTAGAAACCAGAAGAGCATAACATATTCAAAATGAACAACCAAAAATCTGAATTTTAAAACTGGCAACCTAAATGAAAAGTATGGACATAAAATTGATAGACTTCCACCATACCAATGCGATTTGAATCCAGAGTAACTAAATAAGAGAGACGTCGCCAAACACAACAAAGAATTCAACTTAAAATCTGTTCAAAATGTTTTGATGAGGCATAGGCAGTTGTTAACAATTTTAGCAAGATTGGAAATATGCTGTAAGACATGTCATCCATATTGAAAACTCATATTTGTAGATTCATCACAATTGTGATATTGGCGTTGAGCGAGTTCTTATCAAACTAAATGAGGATAAGATTTCGGCTTTTTTCTTGAAAATTCCTGAGATGTGCAGTGGCCATGATAGTATTTTTTTTTTTTTTTTTTTTTTTTTTTAGATGGCTTTCCAAATGACCTGCAAGTATATGGGACGCTATCTCTAAAGTCACTGACTCATGTGCTATATAACGTAAACATAATTGGCCAGTGTCGAAAGGGGGTTAATGCCTAAAGTTGTTCAGATTTTAAACATAGCCATCAGGTGTTTAGATGTTATACGTGTTTAAAAGTGTTTACAATATTTCAAAATGATTAAAAATAAGGTGCAAATAATGTTTAGAAAGATGTTAACTAATAGGGAGAGCGTGGTCTAGTGGTTAGGGTGCTTGCCTGTGGCGCAAATATACCAAAACAAAAATCCCGGGTTCGAATCCCGGTGGGGTCACTTGCTGGGATTTACTCGGGTGCTCAATTCTGGATTTAATCTGTATTTTTTTTTTTTTTTTTTTTTTGATAGTATTTTGGTGATTGTGACATCAAGAAGAAATGATGCTCCTTGTAGGCTTCGGTTGGTTGTTCATGAAGTGGAGTGGGAATGGTTCTGGTGTCTACTGATGACCATCTCTTCAGTTTTGCAGGTATTAAATGCAACACACCACCTGGAAGCCCAAGTACTAAATGCTGTTCAGATCTCATTGAACGCTTTCTGCAGAGAGGGTTCTGTCACTTTGTGTTCTAATCACAATGTGAAGCGCCGAATCATCAGTAAAGAAGTGAAGATTATTCTCCAGGTGTGAAACTAGGTCGCCATTGAACATCATGAAGAGCACTGGGCCAAGAATACTTCCTTGGGGCACACCGCCAGAAATATGCATTGTTGAAGATTTTGATCCGTCAAATACAACGGACTGTTGTCGTCCTGAAAGAAACGATGTAATCCATCCGTTGGATACCAAAGGGATCGATGCTAATTTAGCCAAGACGCCCTTGTGCCATACAAAAGCTGTCTTGGTGCCAAGGGCAATATCTCTGATATTTTGTTGTTGCAAAGAGGTTGATACTTGCAAAGATAGCTGCGAATGTAATCACATGTAAGGCTCTCCATAACCTTGGGTATCATTGGCGTGAGAGATATCCCCTTCTGAAGTACAACAGACATATGAGCAGGTTAACATTCTGTAGGTAAACGGATGGAAATGTCTGGAACAGTTAGCAAGTATTAAAGCAAGCTAGGTGCACAGTTTTTGAAGACATTTGATGAAATACCATCAGGTCCATTATCTTTTGATGTGTTGAAATTGTGCGATTTTCTGCAGACTTTTTTGGCTAGAATTTAAGGTAGAGAGGACTTTTTCACCATCATCATCAAGAAAGTATATTTCTAAATGCATAGCACGTTGATTTTAATGAATCGGGGAAAACTTTTTCTTGTGGCTCATGCGCTCCACCAAGGTCCATCGATGGTCATTTTGGTAGTGTCCTTAACGACTTGTGGAACGTTCAAGTCACGTGTTTTGAAATTCCCTTTTGCGCGAATCTATATTCTTTTAAGCGCTTTACCTTTTTAAGAAGTTCAATAGGAGTCTTATATAAAGTATATACATGTATAAAATACTAACAAAACGCTATATGCGAGAAGGATTTCCTATGTACGTGTACGTGAGGTAATTTTAACGTGAGAATTATGTGTCATATTCGTACACAAAAGGTCATATATGTGGGTCAAATCTACTACTAGGCAAAAGACTAATAAACAGTGATTTATTCACCCGGTCACTGGTAGCTACTGTGTTATGCGTGTGTACAAATAATGTCAAATTTTTGAGTGGAAACAGGGGGCAACAACAGGTCACGGCATGTGGGCTTGCCATAAATGCCATTTTTCTCAAATTGTGCGATAAGACAAATTAATGTATAGCATAGTGTGCTACTGTTTAGCACTGTAAATTTGTGTTGAGCGTTTGTAACACTTTTTAAAACTTTTGTAATTTGCTTAGCCGAACACTCGTAGCTACTCGTACAGTAAAATATATGGCGGTGACACTTTTGTAAACACCTGGACACACTAAATTAAATATTTATACTATAAAAATCACCGGATATAGCAATGTGTTGCACTTCAGCATATTATTTATAATATTTTTTCCCGTAAAGGATTTAAAGGAAAAGAGGCGTTGTAACAAGATATAAAAACATAGCAAAACATGTGTTGATTTTAATGGTGGATACTGTACAGCTTTTTGGGAGCGTAAAACAAATGCTTATTTTTTAGATAAATCATTCGATTATCTCAAAGATCCGAAACTCACTTTCATCTGGTATAAATGAAGAGGTGGGTACAATATGTTAACCCCCGATGGGTGGGACTGTTTTCCAAGTTGGCTAGAACTAGTCCATCTAGAAGGACCCTGTGTTTAGGGTTGTGATATTTCGAATACTCGTGAATCACTTTTTGACTGCTTTTCACATACAAAATGTTGAAAAATAGTAGATTTTCTAGATGATCTGAGCCAACACACGACGCTACTAGCACAACGTTGATGTTGCTGATAATGTTAATTTGTGACTAGCCTATGCATTATGTTTCAGACAAGTAATTCGAACCTGTAACATATTGGTCAGAAAAATAGAGGGTACGGTGAGCACTTAACTGCACCGCAGATCCAAACTGAGTACTTTAATGATAGATATGGTAGCAATAAATCAAGTCACTTGTTAAAAATTACCATATCGCTGCCGTATCGTTGACAGCTCAAAAGCAAAAAATGTTAGAAATTTTTTTTTTTTTTTTTTTTGTTGAAAAATAGTAGATTTTCTAGATGATCTGAGCCAACACACGACGCTACTAGCACAACGTTGATGTTGCTGATAATGTTAATTTGTGACTAGCCTATGCATTATCAGTGGCGTAACGGGCCTTCCCGCTCTGAGGGGGCAAATTTCCCTGTCTTGGGAAATTTTCCCTCTTAGGGGGGTCAAAAGGCCAATTTTTCCCGGTCAGAGGGCTAAAAAACGGCTGATTTAGCATGATTTTTGCAATTTTTTTCCCGGCCAAAGTCGTCAGGGGGGGCAACCTGCCCCCCCTGCCCCCCCGCCTGTTACGCCACTGTGCATTATGTTTCAGACAAGTAATTCGAACCTGTAACATATTGGTCAGAAAAGGGAGGGTACGGTGAGCACTTTACTGCACCGCAGATCCAAACTGAGTACTTTAATGATAGATATGGTAGCAATAAATCAAGTCACTTGTTAAAAATTACCATATCGCTGCCGTATCGTTGACAGCTCAAAAGCAAAAAATGTTAGAAATTTGCGCCTTCAGTTTGCCTTATCAATATGATCAAGGTAAAATGCAGCTATTACCCTTTACTTGTTAGACCGAAACTTTCTTGTAGACCAGCAGCTCAATTGGCACTTCTCAATACACTTGTGCAAAATTTTATAACTAATAACTTGCAACATTGCATGTTATTTATTTGCATACCAATAACATATAAGGTAATACCAAGTTTATTCTTCAACTAGGCCATAGGCCCGCATCCCTCCGCATTAGTAAGTTGACATTTTCTTTATGTGTGATACATATTTCTGATTGATAACTTAATTCACAAACCAAACTTTATTTACAAATGCTTTTTAACACTTATGGGTCTTGTGCACTCCCGTTTGTGTATAAGGGGAGTGGGTCCATGTGGAAACCGGCGGGTGAAAACCACTTTGCCGATGGATTTTTTTACCAAAACTCGCATTGATGGGGTACATCAACACGACCACATAACAGGAAAAACTGAATGAAAATCGGTTGTACTGATCCAAAATGGCGGTCCAAAAACCAATTTTTACAACGCGCAACCAATTCTCCCGCCAAAAAAATGAAAAACCACTTTCCGAAAGACTTTTTCCATAAAATTTGGCTCATAATAGGAGAAAATAAATACATCCCGGAAATACATTCACATTGCTGAGATAAAAATTTAAAAAGTTACTCCAGTACGATTTAAGGGGCAAAACAAATTTTGAATAGCACATTATTTACACATTTCAGATATTATTATTATTTTTATTTTTTTATTATTTTTTAAGACAGTTGCCCATGCCCATCCATTATTTTTTGATGTTGTGAACCACTCAGAAATTTCAAATTGTTTCTTTCACCTTTGTATGAGAAAATATGCATTAAAAGCAATATTGCAAGGATTCCGCCCTTCGCGTGAGAGGGGGATTCTCCCGCACCTAACCCCAACCACTTACACCATGTCCATTTCGTGACCATATCGTCATTTTTTACTTTGCATGGTCCTTGAGTGGAAATGGATGCATCCCTGGATCCCTTTTGAGCAGAAATGTTGCAGCTTATTTTGTAATACATACGTTTTTGTATATCTTTAACAGGGATTCACTCGGGTGGACTAAGAGAAGATACTATTCCAGGAGATCCCACCATGGAAGTCGTGCCTTCTTCAACATCAGTCTTGATAAGGTGGACACCTCCATCAGACTATCAGTCAACAGTAGTGAGGGGGTACAAGCTTTCATATGGCACACGCGTTCCTGACGAAAACTCAATAGACACTTCTGCCAGTACATTTTCTCTAAGGATATCTGATTTAGAACCTAGTACAGCGTACATATTTAAATTATTAGCTTACAATGATTTTGGAAATGGGCTGCCTACTTACCAATTTGTAGAAACTTTACCAGCAGAAGACGGTAAGCATTTGTCGTGAGTAGTAAAATAATGGTTAGCTAACCATGTATGACTAGTTGTCTTCATTATCAACATGGCTAGACCCTCTGAATTTTCCACAGAGCTTTTCATATGCGAGGTCAAAGGTTGTGGTCGTATAGCGGTCCAACTTAGTGAAGTTAAACTTTCACAAAAGTGTTTGTTTAATCATAAGTATTAATACAAAATGTACATTCTGCCATAATGATTTCTTCTGCTTCTTCTGTTCTTCTTCTTCTTTTTCTTCTTCTTCTTCTTCTTCTTCTTCTTCTTCTTCTTCTTCTTCTTCTTCTTCTTCTTCTTCAGCCCATGAGGAGTCAGCTCCAGGTGGGAGATGCTCACCAGCTTCAATACCAATAGATGTTACTTGCTTTATAGCAAGTCTTTCTTTCCACAATGCGACTCTCGTAAACTCCTTAGAGACTGATTCAAGTTTAAAGTTTTGGAGAGTCTCTCTCCAACAACTGTGAAGTTGATTCTGCCACGATGATTGATTATGAAATGATGAGATCAAATTGACCCGCTTCCAGAGGTCATTGACGTTCATCACAAAATATACTCTTTAACACTTAAAGCCACTATCAGCGATTTTTTTCAAAATGTAAACAAATCGCGCCCCCTATTTTTCATCAAAGTCCATTTTTTTGCATCGTTGTATTGAAAATTGTTAAAGACCTCTGTAAGTAGCTAAGCGTAACACTCCGTATTTGCCAAGAAATTATTTTCATTTTTACTAATAAAAGTTGGGATCCGACTTTTTTAAGGTCTAAAAACAGTCGTAAATGGCACCTTCAAGACCGCTTTAAAGTGTCTGTTGTTCACAAAGAAAAGTAATATAAGGCGTTGATATGACCTAACACTAGCAATTTAGAGACAAAATGGGCATTTTGAATTTGGAAAATGACTGATTGTGGCTTTAAGTGCATAAGGTCTTCTGCACTCCTGTTGGTGTATAGGGGTGTCCAAGTGGACCCCTCCCTCTGAAAACCACTTTGCCGTTGCAGAATGTTTACCTAAACTCTTGTCATTGATAAGGTACATCACCACGACGACGTAACAGGAAAAAAATAAAAATCCGGCTTATACAGATTCAAAATGGCGGTTAAAAAAAATCGATTTTTATGACGCACAGCAGTTTCCCCAGCCAAAAAAGAAAAATCACTTGACCGAACGACTTTTTCCATAAAATTTGGCTCATAATAGTAGGACAAAATTACAATTCCATTGCTGAAATAAAAATGCCAAAAAGTTGCTCCAGTACGATTTAAGGGGCAAAACAAATTTTGAATAGTGCCACCAAAATGCTTATTTATATGAAAAGGCGATGGCCGATCTGAATGTTTTCCACCAAAATATGCGTAACTCATATTTAGGCAATTACATAAAATCTTGGACAAAAATAATTTAGCTTTAAAACATGGCGCATGCATGAAAAACGAAATCCTGAGTCCACATGGGTTCCTTATGCATTTAAGTGTTAAAGGAATCCAGTTATGAAGAACAATAATTTAGATAAAATAAAATACACACGTAAACCAATTATTTTCTAATATTTAAAAACCTGCTTTTATGACTGTTCGGCACTATATATAGCATCCCAGTAGTCTTAATCCACCTTCCACCTATAGCACGTTTTGGCACAGATTTTGAACGTGCACTGTTAGTGTATTGACTTAGAATTTGCATACCATTGTTTTTGTTAAAAAAAAACAATATTCTTAAGATTGTGACGTCATTGTACCAAGCAAGGATTAAAGTCGATTTTTGCCGAAATTCTAAAAAAAACACACACACATTGGATTTTATTGTTTCTAAAATGTTGTTTTTGCAACAGAATTCCTTCAACTAATCGTCGTAGTCGGACATTTCCACGAGCTTTTTGAACTCGCCCAAAAATGTATATTAGAAAGCGAAATTTTTGGCGCTCATTCAAATTTTAAAGAATGTCAACATCGTTAATACACTATTATGAATTGTCAATTATACGAGTAAGTACTAAATCTTACAGTAAAAATACTGTAAATTTTAGAGTATTATACGTGCCTGATGACATCCATTCTGGTTTACGTTCTATTCCATGTACTGTATAATAATGTGTTCTCTATTGATATATTTAATTTGAATGTGAAGCGAGAAGTGGGTGCTGCCGTTGAGGTAGTTTTGAATAAGATACAAGAAAGAGGTTGTTTTGAGCGAAAAACGCTAGATTTCAGTATTGGTATATTCATGTTATATTGATCACATCACTTTTCAGCCAGTACTCCTGATCCTATTGGAGGAAGTTTAACCCCACCCATATTAAGCGCAGAAGCACAGTCTAGTGACTCTGTTCTTTTGACGTGGACGGGTATTGAAGGTGCGACAGATGGACGGTATTACACCGTGCGCTATAAGACTAAACCACCATCAAGGTAAACATAATCCTTCTATAATGGGCAACTGGGGACTCCGTTTTTAGTCCTAAGCATGGAAGCAATGGTTTCCTTAAAGGGACAAGAGGAAACATTTGTGGATAACATTCCCTTAATTTGCAATTGTTTGCATAATATAGAATACCTAACAAGGCGTTTCATAAGACAAAGAAAGCCGAAAAAAATGCATAGAACTAAGATCAAAGTTGCTTGCTGATTTCAACAACTTTTTAGTGTTGCAGGAGGGTATGGTATAGTAGAAGTATTTAGTTTTTACGTTTCTGAATTAGGAAAACACACAAAGTAGATTATTGTTTCGACATAATAGAGATTTTTTGATCGTTTTAACGCTGGTTAAAGGTGCATTTTTGTGATTTCACCACCTTCTGTTTTATTCATTTTTCACTAGATATCCCTGGGAAAAGTTTATTCACAAAATTAGAGTTGATCCCGATCTTGCGGTTTTGTGTTATAAGCAATTGCTTGTTTCCCACGGTCCCATAGGCTACTGTGCTGTAATTTCTGTCCGTTTACGGACAGAAAATACAAAAGTGCAAATTTCTTACAGATACTACCGAATTTGCACGTAAGATTAGGTACACGTGGATTACTAAGGCTAACGGTTCAGATTATATAAAAATCTCAACTTTTTTAGGTAAGTCGGGGGACGAGGTTGTGGATCACGAAATACCGGCCCCTTTAAAACATCTTGTTATTGTAAACATGGTAAAATTATCGAATGCTACTTACCCCGTCAATTAAATCAGAATATGTGAGAGGTGATAAGTACTACGTGGACAAAACCGTATTTAAAACTTTGGATTTACTAAGTACTACTACTACTTAACAGATAAAACATTCCTAAAATTAAGCAATTATTGTAATCTTTTACAAATGTCTTTTCTTTTTCATAAAGATGGACGTCTAAAGAGGTCACAGAGACTAGCTATTTAGTTACTGGACTTGAACCAGACACATTATATGAATTTGAGGTCAAAGTTGTGAGCGGAAGCGAATCTAGCCTCTACAGTCTCTCTGTATTCAGCAGGACAGAAGAAGGTACGAACTGAAAATGATTGAATCGAATGATTAATCAAGCTGTCATCCGATTCTCTCTCTCTCTCATTCTCTCATTAAATTAATCGATCAATCAATCGATCGATCAATAAGTCGATCAATCAATCAATAAATCAATCTATCAATCAATCAATCAACACGTGAATGAACGAGTGTGTCTATATTATAGGCCCAAAAGTTTGTTTCACACATATCCATATATAAGCCCAATGTGTTGTCCTTTTTGGCACATATAATAACCCTATGCAGTGAGCCCATTTGTGGTTTTTTTAGTTCAGAAAAAATTGGGGTGGGTGACCGCAAGGCGGAAAAGCCCCCCCCCCCCCCAATTAAAAAGAAAAGAATTTCCGCATAGTGCTTTGTTACTCATTTTCTTCGAAAAGAACATAGCTTTTTGCCAAATATAATGTATAACATTTTCCCCTTAGAGTTTAACCCCTAAAATCTCACACCTTTCTTACAGAAGGCGCCATCTCTTGTGGTGAGTCCCAATTTTCGGCTTTTTACTTTTATTAGCTGTCAGATAAAAAGGAAAAAATGATCGCAAGGTGGAAAAAAGTGGGCCCTCCCTCCCACCCAAATAAATACCCACTGAGATCTATACCACCTCTCTTACAGTATCTGTGATTGGCTCGTTACATGGTGGGTATATTCAAAATTATAGACCTTCAAAGTATCTATGCAAACCCTATGGCTGGTATTCTGAAAGGGAGTGTAACTTTTTTTCTTTCAAATACTCCAAAAATGTGCGAAAATTCCTCATGGATGGGCCGAAACGGCCCATCCATGAGGAATTTTCTCACCCATTATATTTAACTTTCACAGTATTTTGAAAAGAAAAAAGATCCACTCATGTAGGACTAACCCTGGTTTAAACCCGTGTCTAAAGTTAGACTCCCTTTCAGAATACCAGCCTATAAGTTTTCTTTCCATGACTCTATCCTACGTCACATCCTACGTATAATTTTTTTTTTTTTTTTTTTTGGGGGGGGCGGGGGGGGGGGGGGGTAACAAGAAAGGATCTCTGGCAACCTGGAAAATGTCTTTCTTTGAGTTTTTGAGTGTAAATGGCTAAATGGGTTATGGGGTGATTATGTAACGATAGTGAGTTAGATTTTTAACCTGGTATTTTGTTTCTATTATTTATTACTAGGTGTTCCAACAAACAATACAGGTGAACCTGTCATAAACGAATGTCAGCCGATCACGGTGCCATTTTGTAGTCCTCCACTGGTACCATACAACCACACAATTCTTCCCAACTTCTTTGGACAAACGAATCAGTCGGAAATAACTTACGAAATGCAGGAATGGTTACCAATAGCTGTCACTGGTTGCTCGTTTCTCATCGCGCCATTTCTCTGTTCCATGTATGTTCCCGTATGTACAGAACTTCAACTCCCTATTCCCCCATGCAAGTAAGTGAAAAAAATAAACACATAGGCCAAAAAATTGTCTCAGAAGAAATGTGAAAAATGCAAATGCGAAATGCACTTCCCCCCCCCCTCTCTTTTTAAATGTTAATGTGAAATGCGGGATTTTTAAATTTCTTTAATTGCATGTTTGACCCACTTTTTTCAGATTCAGCATGAAAAATGTATCTAAATAAGTCAAAATAAGCCTAGTCTTTGCTGATAATTTTTAGATGGGTGGGTTGTGGGGACTTTCCAAATACCGCAAGTATATGGGACGTCTGTCTTAAAGTCACTGCTCAGTGCTATATAACGTGAACATAATTGGCCGGTCGAAAGGGGGGTAATGCTAAAGTTGTTCAGATTTTAAACATAGCAATCAGGTGTTTAGATGTTATACGTGTTTAAAAGTGTTTACAATATTCTCAATGATTAAAAATAACGGTGCAAATAATGTGTAGAAAAGGATGTTAACTAATGACTGTTTTTATCAGTATGCAAGTCTTACTCCGTTGCCTAAGTCTTTAATTCTTGTAATTCAAATGTTAGAGTGGTAATTTTAAAATGAAGTATTCTCTTCGTGACTCTTAACATTTTCCTTTTTTTACCCCTTTCCTTTTTTTTTTTCCCCCTTTCGCTTTCCTTCCCTTTATGGCCATGATGAGAAAGCATTTTTCTTTGCTTCTCTTGAATCGAATGGATACAACATGCACGATAGTTGAATACATTTTGTTAACATACACTTAACCACGTGTACTCCATTATCCAGAGAGGTTTGTGATAAGGTACAAATATGTCAGGCACGATAGACGCATCTTGACTTAAATGGCAGATGATTAGGTGGGAAGGAATTTTCCAAGAACCGGAACTAAGGGTGACATCTGCATCGGGGAGGGTAAGTATAGAAAAGAAATAACTGCGCGTTGTGGTAGTGTAAGTAATAGATCATTCGCTTCGCCTCATGAACGCGTGAAACTCGGAGTAGCGAGTAGCTCCGTGTTGTGGTTAAATGATATATATATATATATATTATATATATATATATATATATATATATATATATATATATATATATATATATATATATATATATATATATATATATATATATATATATATATATATATCCACGAGGAGTCATCTCCAGGTGGAAGAGGCTCACCAGGGTCATACCGATAGATGTTTCTTGGTTGATAGCAATCCTATTTCTTTCCAAGTGCCGATCTCTTATATCCTCTTGGAGGATGGATTCAAGAGGTTGAACTTGCTTAAGAAACTCTTCTCAGGATTTGAGGCGGTTGGCAGAAGGTTTCTGTCCACACATAGGGTGTTTCACATTCGATATTTGGCAGCTCCGCTTTGTATGCTCGCTACCTACGACGGAATGTCTGGTGGAGAATCCTGCATAGGAGTCACGTTTTCGGTTGGTTGTTGGACGGAAGACATACAGCAGCATACTCTGCACGGAGTAGCACAGGACAAGGGCCGTCGATCTTAGGGTATGGGGCGAAACCCCATCTTGTGCCAGTGAGTTGTCAAGATGTTATTGCCGTGGAACATCTTACTCTTCGTCTTCTTGATGTGGGTCTTATAGAGAGTGCGGTCCAAGGAAACTCCTAGGTAGGAAAGGGTGCTCCAGAAGTGTTCCAGACCAGGTTACTGTACGCTGACGTTTGGCTCCGTGCGTAGATGCGAAAGCACACACAGTCTTCTTGGATGGTTTACACGTAGGGTTGCCTCGTGTAAAGGAGGGAGTTCAATCCAAAGCTTTGGAGAGTCTATCTTCAACAACTGTGAAGTCGCATTCTTGTGCGCTAATTCCTAGATCGTTGCATAGATAAAAAGACAGGTTCCTGCACCCAGGTGGTCGTTGGAATAGATGGTTGAACAGGATAGGTGTAAGCACGATCCACTGTGGTAGTCCATTTGGAGCCTACGCCATCTGCTCTTCTTCGCTCCTAGCTGAACAAAGAACATCTGTGTGAAAACCATTCCTTTGATAAGTTCTCAAGCGGATATCCTTTGTGAGTTCAAAAATCTATGGAGTAGGCATCTGTGATTAACAGTGTAGTAAGATAGATCAAGGAACACAAGTCCGGTTACCCAAGGGAAGTGACTATTCGCCAGATTAGTCCGGCGAATTACTGTTGTAAAATCTAATTTACCGGACCAACTTATGCGGGCGCTATTTATATCGTATATCGATCAGATCACAATAGTATTATCGGTTTATTTTTTTTTTTTTTTTTTTTGTGAAACTTGGACGGTGGGGTTGATTGCTGACAAAAACCTTCAAGGTCATGACAAGGTCATCAGGAGTCATTCAAGGTCAAAGGAGGTAAAATGAGGTAAACTTTGGTGTATCCAAATGAAACGTGATGAGCGGGGATGATTGTTGATGGCGAAAATGTTAAAGGTCATGTTAATGTCATCAGGGGTCACTCAAGGCCAAAGGAGGTCAAAACTATGCATTCCCTAACCATCCCAATTGATGGGTTACTGCATCATTGATGCACTCGTTTTAGAGTAAAGAGAAATATTACTAAGTCCAGTAGTTTGTCCGGTAATAGATTTCACAACAGTAATTCGCCAGACTAGTCCGGCGAATAGCGTTTGCCGGTTACCAAACCCTTCTCGAAACCATCCTCGATGTGTTGAGTTAGGTTGAGTACTTGGCAAGTTGTTGATTTCCCTGGCCGGATTTTTTTTTTTTTTTTTTTTCTCGTTGTAAGGAGTGAGTTCATCCAAAGCTTTGGAGAGTCTATCTTCAACAACTGTGAAGTCTGCATCTTGTGCGCTAATTCCTAGATCGTCTGCATAGATAAAACGACAGGTTCCTGCACTCCTAGGTTGGTCGTTGGAATAGATGTTGAACAGGATAGGTGCAAGCACGATCCACTGTGGTAGTCCATTCTGGAGCCTACGCCATCTGCTCTTCTTCGCTCCTAGCTGAACAAAGAACATCTTGTTTGAAAGCAATCCTTTGATCAGTCAAGCGGATATCCTTTGTGAGTTCAAAAATCTTATGGAGTAGGCATCTGTGATTAACAGTGTAGTAAGATAGATCAAGGAACACAAGTCCGGTTACCAAGGAAGTGACTATTCGCCAGACTAGTCCGGCGAATAGCGTTTGCCGGTTACCAAACCCTTCTCGAAACCATCCTCGATGTGTTGAGTTAGGTTGAGTACTTGGCAAGTTGTTGATTTCCCTGGCCGGAAACCTGCTTGTTCTGGTATGAGGTGTTCGTCTATCACAGGTGCGATACGGTTAAGCAGAAGACGTTCAAAAAGCTTGTAGGTATGGCTGAGATATTGGTCTATAGCTCTTGGGATTAGATGGATCTTTCCCAGGCTTTAGGAGTGCCATAACATGTGCTTTCCTCCAGATCTTTGGGAACCTGTGGGAAATAAGGCAGCAAGTGTAGAGCTCAAGAAGCCATTCCTTTGCTACTGGGCCGAAGTTTTTCACCTGCTCAGTTGAGATGTTGCCAAGGCCTACTGCTTTTCCTGGTTGAAGTTTAACAATACCGAATTCCAATTCCTCCATGTTGAAAGGGCGAGTGAAACCAGGGTCGCCACTAAACCTCTTACGATCTAGTTTGATCTCCTTGGGCTTCTTGCTGCACTTGCCATTTAAAAGCAGTTGGTAGGCAACTTGGTTGGGTGTGACATTTGGCAGCTGTGGAGATCCTGCTGGATACCCTCGAAGCTTTCGGATGGTAGAGCATGCTTTCTTGCTGTTATGGGTCATATCGGTGGATTAAATTAAAGTATGCCAGGTTTGGTCTTTTCCTGGGAGATCCTCTCCGAAACTTCCTCTCCTTTAGCAGTTGTTTTAGCTGAGAAAGGATCAGCTTCAAATATGGTAGTATACTCTTGATATTCTTCAGCACATTCCTTGGAAATGCCTGGTTTATATTCCGTCCTGCAGCCTCTGGGTATGAATCTAAGGGCAGTCTTGTTCACTAGTTGGGCAAATTTGTCATATTTATGGGGTTTTGCAGCAATCCTCTTCACGTTCTGGTCCTGGTCATCAGTGAATCATTGCCAGTCTGCTTTCCTATAGTTAAACGACGCTTAAAAGATACTTTGTTTGGTCTTACCGATTGGTCGATGTTGAGTTAGTGGAACAGGATCCAGAACAATCTTGCTACACAGGTTAGAGATGATTTTGTTAACAATAACTACATCAGGGTTGTAACCTCTCTCTTCCAACGGGCACTATAAAATGATGGCGGCATCTTAGGGTCGTAAAGGAGACGTAGATGTTGACTGTCTATCCATTCTTCGACAGCTTGTCCGTCGTTATTAGTTTCAATGTAGCCTCATTGGGTACTATGGCTGTTGAAATTGCCAGTTAAGAAGTGAGGTTTGGTCGGATTCCGAGGCTGAATTAAGAGTGTTTGGAGTCTACCGATGGAGGTTTGTAGACTGATGTAACTATGACAGAGCTGAGCTCAATAGTGATGACTTCGATGTTGTTGTGATGTTGCTTCTACATTGGAACTTGCTTTCACAAATATAAACTTCCATACTGTCTATGTGGTCTCTCGATGGCAAGACCATTCCTGGTATGGTTGGGCGATGGTTTCGATTCCTCTGTGTAGTCCATAAGCTGCCATCATCAGATTTTCCGTTCGTTGCACCTAATTAGTGATTAATTTTCCCATATATCACCTTGAAGGGGACGTCCCCCTGACTAGAATTAGGTATGTTGCCGCCCCGAAAAGCTGCACGTTAGCGTGTCCTGCCCATTTCAAAATGGCTGCCATTGTTTTATGTAAAACCGCCATTATAATTTCATTACAGATAGAAATTTTATCCATGACTACACGAAACCAAGTTTTTAACTGCCTACAGGGGGCTTAAACATTTAGGCGTCCAAGATGGGCGCCGCAAGGAGGCATATTTTGCTAAATGAACTTAAATTGACAAATTGTTCAAATAAGAACCTGGGTAATATTTTGGGAGCTCCAAAAAGAATTTATGGCATTTATATTTTACGCACAGGCTTGTTTTTAAAGATGGCGGTGATTATATTCGCTCTAGGGTACGTAAATCAGGAAGAAAAGCAGCCCTACCCATCTTTTCGACGTTATTAAACATCACTTTCTAATAATGATCCTAAATCATTTCCAAGATGTGAAAAATATTAAAGTGGGGTATTGACTTGTCCTGGAGGCTGGAGATTGCCGTTACTATAGCTGGTTACTACTTGGGCCATATAACGTAGTTTAAACTGACTCTATAATAGTTCATAGGAAGATAACAGCTCATATCAACCTGATACAATAAAATCATAATAAATGGGTGTGGACTGTATTTAAGGACTACTCAGTGACGTCATAGGTGTATCCCAGTAAAAATAAAAAAATATGCTTATGAAGAAGTGAAAAAAATTGCCTATATGTAGAAGGAAAATTTAAATATGGTGACCTAAGTTTCTTTCGAGCACATCAAGTGCTATCTTTGTTTCTGACTTGTACCACAGGTTCCTTCTCTCTCTCTCTCTCTCTACTGCCTAGATCAGCTTCCTTCCCAGCGTCAACTAGTGTTGAGTGGTCTGCAATTATCCAGAAGTACGAGAGAAAATTGCGGAACAATGTTATCAATAGTTTTCGTTATGGTTCTTATTATGTCGAAAAAGAGGTGCAGGAGTGTTTTTCTTCTTGATTTATGTCCCCCGGAGCGGGTATAACCGCCGCCATCATGAGTTATGATCATGTCCGCAATACACAAATGTCATTAAATCTCTTTTTGGTGCTCTTAAATATTACTCGCATTCTTACCCCGTCTATTTGGCAATTTTAGTACAATTAACAAAACATGCCTCCTACCGGCGGCCATCTTGGACACTTAAATGTTTAAGTCCACTTCAGGAAGGTAGAACTTATTTCATTTAGTCCTGGATAAAATTCCTATCTATAATGAAAATACAATAGCAGTTTTTCATAAAACAATGGTGGCCATTTGAAATAGGCAGTACGCGCTAATGTGCAACTTTTCGGGTCGGAAACATACCTAATCCTAGTCAGGGGGACACCCCTTCAAGGTGATATATTGGAAAATTAATCACCAGGTGGGTGCAACAAACTCGAATTTTAAGGCCCGTACAGAAACTGGCTCATGGACTAGTGGGTTTCCTGTAGGCATAGGACATCGCATTGGAGGTTGTTACACATATCAACAATGATGTTACTTTTTGCACTAGAAAATCCCTCTATTAATGACACTATAGTCAAGGCAGACCTTAGAAAAGGCCTGCGATGGGGTCCAGTCATGATATGGGTATACTTGAGAAATGATGTTTTGGAAAAACAGTGTTTGGTGGTGTAGAGATTAGCTTCACTGGCGAGCAGTTACTGACAGGGAAGACCACAAGACGGTTCTCTACTTCTCCCCCTGAGATGGACGATTGACGATGACAATTGCGGACGGTGGAGAGATATAGTGGTCGTAGTTTCCTAGAATTTGTTCTCGTGGCGGCACTTGGATATTAGTTCGGGTCGCTTGTTGAGTAGTCTGTGTTTGTCGGCATTGATGATTGTCAACTTTTCGGTGAGGGATACGATTGACCATTGTGATGTCGTAGGGTTGGTTGTTCTTCTTAAGCTACCACACGTACTTTGAGGGTTCTGTGCTGTGCTGGTGCTTTTCATTTCTGAAGGATGTCTTGCGGTCGTTGAATCTAGTCTTGAAAGGTGGTTCCTTCAGTCCGGTGGAGTCCTCGTTGGCTACTTTTGACTTCGGCGCTGTAGACGGTGTTGGACTTCAAACAGTTGCCTTTTAGTGGGCACAGGTCCTTGTTGCGGCAGTTGCATCCCTGTTGTGTAGGATGATCCTTTGCGGCGATCTTCTTGTTGTGGGTTTTGATGATGCTGACGACGTTGGGCATGCAGCTGTAGCTGATCTTGACGGTGTTCCGGTTGAATATCTTGCTGAGTTTGGATCCGGCTGGGAAATGTTTGTCAATGAGCTTGAGGAATGATCGCCCGATCTTCTTGCTGAAAGGCGGGTTGAACCAGGTAATGTAAAGTTTACGTTTGCGGGTCGTCCTACTGCGCGGTTCCGTGTATGTGAGTTCATCGCTGAATCCGCTGGCCTTCAGAGCGTCGTTGTAGAATGCTGAAGCGTTGTCAAAGGTATCTTTGTCGTATGAAATATCTGAATGCGTTTACTTATGGAGGCTGGTAGGTTCTTGATAATGTTCGGCGGGAGGTTGGAGAGCGTATGGATGAAGGCTGGTCGGTCGTTGGGCTTGCGGTGTGGGTAGTATATGCCGTTGTCCAAGTTGAGCGTGATGTCAAGGAAGTTGTGCCTTTCAGGTTGTCGTCAAATTGCTGGAACCATTCTATAACTGAGGTCAAGTTGAGCCACTGGGTTACTGAAGTTGCTGATCTGATGCTCTGGTTGATTCGCGAGGAGGGATTATGAGAGTTGCGATTTCATTTTGGCCGGTTTATGGAGTCTGCATGGTGTTTGCTGGCCAAAGTTTCTTGGGGTATTTTAGCGTGATTAATGCTTGTCTGTTTGCCATGGTGTCCATTCGGTCTGCGGTGCCAAGTTCTTCTGCGATGTCTAGTGTTCGGTGTTGATTTGTTCGTAGCTGACGGTCCGCGGTTTGATAGGTCTTGGTAATGTTCTCTAGATAGAAGGCTTTTGGTGCCGGGTGGTGCTTACTTTAAAAAGATTGCGTATTTTGGTCGGCGGCGGGATGACATTAGTCGGAGGTCTGTATGTACTGATGCATTCTTACGGTTTGGTTCTGGAATTCTTCGGCTGGTAGTGATATCTTATGCGGTTGATGAGGTTATACCTATCTTCTTCGAATGGCTTCAATTCCGCGATTTGGTGGGGTCACCGGCGGCTCTTAAAGAGACATAAGGACATAATTCCAGAAAGGGAAGGCCCAAATTTTTTTGGAACCCGGTTTTTTGCATATTTGGCAATGCTTACCGATGTATTAGGATCACACCAGAAGTGAATTAAGCCCATACGCCGTCTTATGTAATAACAGGGACGACCTCTACAGCAGGCAAGTTCAAGCAAGTTTTGCGGTTTTCTTTTCTAATTGTTGTCAAATTAAACCTTTCGAAACGTTCTCGGTGGTGGTCTACAACAACCGATCCATCAATTGAGGAGGAAAAATTCGGTATTCTCAAAAAATCTCCTCACTGTCACTTTAGGCAAACTTGACCCAACCTCTCACTCCATTCAACTCTGACAGGGTCAACATCATGATGACTGTTTGGACTGAGTCAGCGGTCATTTGGTACAAGTAGGTCACAAAAGTAAACTCATACTGAGCTAAAGCGCAGTTGAATGTGTTACCAGAAGAAAGAAGAAGAATGAAAGAAAGAAACAGAAAAAGAAGGCTGGCAAGCCATCTTGTAAATGCTTTTTTTAACGGTCACGGAAAATTATTTCCCATTTTAAAACAGTATGTGAGATATGTCAAGAATGTCCAGAAATTTTTGGAATTAAGGTACGTGGCGATGGGCCTTCCCCCGAACAAATAGAGTTATGTTGTAATTTGTTGACGCACTTTTAAATGCACTATAGTGATTGCTAAATCAGACAACGTCGAAAAAAAATTGTCCAAAATCAGATTTTTGCAATGCCTTGTAACAAGTACAGATACCCTAACATACCCTGCAAAATAATAAAGCCAGACAGAAGCAACCTATAAGGACAAAATCGGATCTATTGACATATGACTGTCCGTACGGATACTTACTACAGTTGATTACATAACTAAAGGGAAGATTCTTTGAACCACTGCCGTTTTCTCCTCTTTTTGCCAATTTCAGTTAAAAATAACTTATGAGAAATTCTACATTACTTATCCTTCATTTTAAGCATTACCATGCAAATTTCATATATTTTGACTCGGTATGAATCACTGATGGTTGTCTTTAATGGTTTAAACATTTAATTTAGATTTTTTTCATGCAAGGAGTATAGGTGTTGGCTTTTGGTTTAAATTGTAATATGGTTAATAAAATAACTTTACTAAAAAAGGAAAAACAGAACATAAAAAATAACTAAATGTTTTATTAAATGTTTTACATGAATTGCTCTCAGGTCCACCACCTTCTCCCGTGCCCGGGGGTCCAAAATGGTCCGGGTGGCGACCCTTTTGGTCCTGGTGGACCGCCTGACATTTGCGAGCTCATGAAACAGTATCTTCTATGTGATTCCGACCGTGTATCCTGAAATACCTTTTAACTACACGATGTTTCCAAACATACTGGACAGGAAAAGTCAGTTTGAGTGGATATTATTCTTTCATGTTTAAAAACCTCATCGAGTCAGAGTGTTCGCCATTGCTGAGATCTCGTGTGCACGCAATTCTTCATGGTGTTCGATCATTCCAGTAACGCTTCTACCATGCAAGTAAGACACATTTGAAGGTGAAAATCTAGGGGTTGATGGAGGGGATATATTACACAAGTTTTAACGAGAGATGGTCCATGTTAATTCACCCGTTTTTGGCATGAAATGTTACGCCTTTTCGTATTACGGTAATCCATAAGCAATGTTTGCGGCCATTGTTTAGGTTAAACTTGAAATCTATACGATCATTTCAAAGGTGCAAGGAGATATTTCAAGTAACAGCGGTCCCGAAAAAATGTTAAAATTTGTTTTTTGCAGAAAAGCTTTCTATCAAAAATATCCCTATGTGAACGGGTTAAGCTGAAAAATAATTTTTGATACAAAAATGTTGAAATTTTCTATGTACTATAGGAGCAAATACAAAATTCAGCATATGTTTATATGAAATTAAGCAAATGAAAACCGGCCTTTTGTTTCAAGTCAAGGCATTTCTGTAGCCAGCTATAAGGTAAGAACTTATTGAGGGGTCTTATATATCTATATGAAATCACTAACATATGACACAGTATTGTTATCAAAATCTCTCGTTGCACCCGTCAAGTAATGGACTACTTATATAAATGAATATCGTTAATAAGAAAAAACAGCAGAAGTTTTATAATTTTGTCATATTTTTGCAGAATTCCCGATGCGATTGCTTCGATGCTGCCCAAACTGTTGAAATTTATTTAATGGCTTTAATTGGTTTTCTTTTGATATAGAGAAATATGTGAATTACCGAGAGACCAATGCAAGAGAACTGGGCATGCAGGGTTTTACGTGGCCAGAGGAACTTGATGGGGAATTTTCCGTCCGTTACGACTGAACGGGTATGGTTTCAGTCCCGAAGAACCGACCGAAACGGAAAACTTCAGGAGGTATGTCAAAAATGGTTATAAAACCACACCTTTTTTTTCAGCCAGGCACTGCATGGTAGTTTTGATAACTAATTTATTAAAGAGTTGGGTACAGTTTGTGCACTGTAAAGATGGCAAAGTGTGTGATGACCTCAGTCATGGTGTGAGCAATAGGTTAAAATTGAATCAGGCAAAAACTGAGTTCTTTATGCTTGTTCTAGACCTCTTTTGAGTCCCCTTGAAACATCATATCTTTTACTTGGGGACAAAAATACTAATACTTACTAGATTCCGTAACCTTGGTGTTAATTGATAGCTCCATGACCATGTTCATCACAGCATGCTTGTCAACGCTCCATCCATGGATGTTACACCAATCTCAATCGTATTCGTAAACACCCTGCTACTGAGAAATGTCATAACATTGTTCGCACTCTTATATTGTCTAGATTAGATTATTGTAATTCATCTCATGTATGGTATTGATAAGAAACAGCTTAATCGCCTTCAGGCCCTTCAAAAACAGATGTGCGCGTCTGATTTTGAGACAAACCTAGCGCGCTTTGCCTCTCCATTACTCCATTCCCTTCATTGGTTGCCTATTGCCCAGAGGATGAATACAAACTTCTCCTCATC
Source organism: Ophioderma brevispina (assembly GCA_023653785.1). Taxonomy (NCBI): domain Eukaryota; kingdom Metazoa; phylum Echinodermata; class Ophiuroidea; order Amphilepidida; family Ophiodermatidae; genus Ophioderma; species Ophioderma brevispina. The sequence continues at coordinate 24,625 of JAMKCH010044502.1, forward strand.
ACGTTAAAGCATATTTTAATAGAATTAACCTTCCAGTATCTTGCTTCTTATTGTCAGTTATACAAGACCACTACGCATTCGGGCTCCAGCTCAAACATCAAATTCAAGTGCTCGCGCCAATAAAACGGCCATGGTGATCGTGCCCTGTCAGTTGCGGATCCTTATTTGTGGAACGAATTGCCTCGTGGTCTTGATCACATTTCAGCTTTTAAAAGTAATTTGAAGTCTCATCTGTATCTAAACTGTAGTTTTCCCATCCTAATTCTTTCTTATAGCGCTTGCCTACACTAGTAAAAGGCGCTTTATTAAAATATCATTATTATTATTATTTTGATTATCTCTCAAAATAACTTAACAACAAATTATAATCATTTGTCATGCAATTTTAAAAAGTGAAAATTTATCAGTCATGAAAATATCTTTGATGATAAAATTAAAGGGCACAATGGCCAAAAACTATTCAGACCATAATGAAATAGACCCTTACTGAAATCACTTCAGAAAATTTGAAAACAGTTTGGGTGTTAACATTCCACAAAAAACAGTAACAACAGCAAGAGGTGGTGGCAGGCCAATCGTTTGTGGCAATTCCTGACACGGAAAAAAATCAAACGTGTGTTGCATTACCCTGCCAGAATTGACAGTGTATCTAGAAGGTTTGGTGACACAATTTAAAACTATTCAGAACGGGATTAGACATCTACATAGCACTGGTCGAGCCATGATGACTGCCTGAATGCTTTTCAAGTTGATAAAATGCTGGCAGTCATCATCCTGGTTGAAAGAAAGTGAAGTTTACAATGAAAATAATATTACGTTCCTTTTCCCTTTTTACCAAAATATAAACACCCAAATGTTTCAAATTGTGGAAGGATAGTGGGAAGTTTGATTTCTTAAGGGTCTATTTTCATCTATGTCTGAATATTTTTTGGTCTATTGTGGCCCTTTAATTGTAAATGCTTATAATGCCAATTTAACATTATAATATCATTCTCTGGTTGCATTTCCTGGAAGATAAAAACAATCAGATGGAAATGACAATTTTAATTTGTCAAATTGGACATCTTTTCTTGATAAATTACTATTTTCCGTGTCAAATACTGCTTGGTATACTGAAACAGGAAATGCTTATCACAATTTGGGTGAAAGCTGCTGCATACGCTTTTTGAGGTTTTTGGTGACCCCTATACACAATGTAGACCCTGTAATTTCTCACTAATTATACAACAAAACACTAGGAATTTATAAAATAAGGCAACACGAGCAATTTTACACCAGTTTAGCGAGTTTTTAACACCGGGCTGAAGGTGAGCCATAATAGGGATGGACATGTGAAAATGGTCAGAACGTAGACAAACTATACCTTTCAATCGAGACCAAAGTATCGGGGGTATTTAAACACAATTGACATGATTCCAAAATTTCACCCTGTATTAATTTACCTTTCTATTTTACAATTTTCCACATTTTCCAGGGTTGGACCCACAAGTTCCGAATCCGCAACCTTCGAACTATAGAAAAACATCTTCTAAACCTTCTTCCCAAACTTCTCATTATGACCCTCAGGACCGTAGCCAGGATTTTTTTGGGGGGTGCGGATTTTTCCAAAGTGGACCTTTTTCCCAAAAGGGACCTTTCACAATAGCAGGGGGGGTTGTATAAATTGGGCAAAAGTAGACCTTTTTGCACAAATATTGCCTTTTTTGACCAAAAAAAAGGCCCTTTTTTTCGAGCTCGCTTCGCTCGCACCACATCATTTTTGTGGGACCTTGTTTTGGAATTTTGGAGATTTGGGTAGGTACCATCGCACCCCCGCCCCCCCCCCCCTGGCTACGGACCCCGATGACCCTACTAATGGTACGATATTATATTCATCTTTTATGTCACAACAGATGGTTCGGGTGACGGCGAGGGGGAAGAAATCCTGAACCGCACCGATTTACAGAAGGTAATGCCTTTGATACGTTCAGTTATGAACTCTATTCGGGTTACAACTACATACAGCTCAGAATAAATCGTTAAGATAGTATTAAATGTAAAAGTGAAATGTTCTTTTGTGAGTTACAGTCAACGGGGGTGGTTTATTAAAGGGATAAGCAGCGATTAATCAAGAGAATAAAAATGTGGAAAGCATTTTTATTTTGCTATAAATCACGATAAGTCTGTACAATTCCATAACTACTTTAATGTAGGAGCAAAACCACTAAATAGTGAAAAATTGAAGTATTTGAGGAAATGTTTCATACTGTCTCCTGCAAATAAACATACAGCGATGTCGTCTCAAAATCTACACTAAACAGCTGATTGTGGTTTACACCAGTACAGAATAAACAAAGATCAATAATATTTGTGTTTGAGGTCAAACTGTACAGGCCATGGTGCACAATATTACGCTTATATTTTTTGTGGGATATTCACACGGAAAGGCTTTTTTGATCTCAAGTCGGAATTTTGATACCCACATATAGAAATTACAAAATCATATAAAAAGTACTGCCTTGTCTTTAATACACGGATTTCAAGCCAACCACTTGCATGTTATGTTAGCACATCTAGTAACAAAAATTTAAAAAAATACGAATTTTGATGATTTTTTTATGTTTCGCTTCAGCAAATCGCTGCTTATCCCTTTAAGATGCATTATGGTGTGCACTTTTAAAATATTAAAATATTAAGATATTAAAGATATTAAAGATATTTAAGATATTAAAATATCTTAACGAATCTGATTCTGTAGAATCAACGTTTGAGAGCAGAACTCATGAATATTAAGACCATGGTGAACTGTGAGTTCGAGCCCCGATGTAGTCAAAGTGTCTGTGTTCCTATATAGGTTACTTAATCTCAGTTGTCTCATTCACCCTAATCTGGAGAAATATTGTGGGGAATATCAGAATCTAAGCGGTTTGGTTATTTTGTGACCCCCATGTCAGATCTGACATATCTGACACGGCCTATTCGGGTTTTATAATTCCGTTTAGCTCCGTTTATTGGAGCCAATTGGGAATTTATCCGGTTTAGAATTTAGACATGGACGGTATACGCGGTATCGCATACATAATCTATCAGGTGTTCCGTTATGTTATGATCGCTTTGAACACTTTCTCCCTATGGGCGACTATCGGGATTCAATGGATTCAGCCAGTATGTTTGTTTGTGTGTGTGTGTGGGGGGGGGGGACATGCCATCCTAACAGCAACAGTGAATTCAAAACAGCATCAACATCCGGCCCGACAAGAGCTAGTTTATTTCAAAGACATAACGATAGTAGGGCGCTCTTACGGCGTATCGGACGAAGACAGGCCCTGGACGAAGAACTCGACTAAAGCTGGAAGCCTAGCAATAATTTACTGAACGCGGGAGTTCCTAATCGGGAATTCCGGACAAATATGGGAAGCACCCGAATCATTTAGAACTGATTGCCATAGTTTTGAAATCTTGTCTAGCTATTTTAGTATGCGGGTCACAACCACTCCAGCTGTCTCGGTTTACCTATCGGTCCTGCATGGCTGCCAGCGCTTTGTGAGCGATTCGTACTTAGGGCGCGACTGAGAAAAAAAATAATTGGGGGCGTCCGTTTTACCCCACCCAACCCCTCGAAACATCATAGCCCTTTTACTCTGCCGGCAGAACAGGAATTGTACGGGCAATTAAACTGTTCCTACGTGTTTGGCATATGTCTGCCAACATCAGCAGTTCAACTGGTATCCAAATTTGCCTCGCAACTAAACCCTTGCCTACCCGCTGACCGTGCAAATCACTTTGAACCTGTTGGGGTATGTTACACAACATTTTTCCAGGGGGATGGGCAGATTTTTTTGCATCCCTGTTAACAACACGTACGGACTAACGTAACTTAGCACTCTATATACATCCCCATGTAACAAAATGCTTTTGAAAAGCAAAAGTTTTTCGTCCTACCTTTATAATGGTCCCTTCGCAGAATGAAACAAGTCTTTTTGCAACATTATTTATCCATCAGCTAGTGGAACTTGGGTACTGAAGATTGGCATCAACGTGGATCCTCACCTCATCACCTCCAATGACGGTAGGTTATTATGTCCCACCTCCAGGGATACCTGTCAAGCACCTTAAGGGGAGGTTTTCACGGCAGTCCCCCAGCATATTTGCCACATTGCGAAGTGCAGGCACCGTGAAGCCTGGTTGTTAGTACCTTGACTACCCCCTCTCGCCACTTTTGGGAATGTAGCTGCCGAATCTCGCTCACCCCGAAGGCTCCCTCCGAAAGGCTCCCCATGTATATATCTATAGATACTGCGGGTAATCCATTCTTATAAAGAGCCTATTTCTTGTTGATGTCAATTCCTAAGTCTTGCGGTTCAGCTGCGTTTACCCTTGGGGGGGGATGCCCATGTTCTTACTAATTTTGGATTTTGGTTGCCTAGCTCCCTGTAAGCCTATGAAAAACACCTAACCCATGGGGGAAGGACGCCCGATGTTCGATACTAGAGTTGGGATTTTAGGGTGCCGAGCTCCGTTGGAGCGCTATGGAAAAAAATCCCTAATTCGGCACTAATATGCCTGATTGATTCATCCACCGCTTGATGATTCCTTCAAATTTTTACCATACGGCACAAAGACATAATTTTAAGCTATTTTGTTACTCGCGAACACAATATACTAAATAGTTCGTAGAAGCAATTTGGAGAAAAAAGCATTTGAAAATTCAATTTTCGCGCCATGTCAAAAATCCCTATACTGCTAGAACGTTTATTTAATTCAAATTTAAGTCTCATTCGCATGTATTTGGGGGTCCTTTAACCACGCCTATCAACTCCCCCCTAGTCCGAGTACGAACTTATAAAAACACACACGGAGAATTACCGCGCTCATGTAACACAGACGTAACACGACGTATTGGCAGAAAACTGGCTCATACATATCGCAGCCACTTATTTGCTCAAAGTTCCAAGACCTGATTGTTATAGTTGGTCCCATTTTTTTGTGAAATTAAACGTATAGTATTTCGTTTTATGGGTGTGACTTTTTTGCAAGCAAACAACCGTTTTCGTTCGTACAGTTATGACAGAAAAAGACCGTAATCAAATGAGCCTTTAACAACCATAGAATCTATAGACTGTTTACTGGCTTATTTATAAGGGTGCTAATGTTTCCCGAATTGGCCGTCGTGGAATGCCAAATAAATCCGACCTCCCCCCCCCCCCCCCACCTAAAATCTGCATTAATATGGCTGATTGATTTCTTCAAAACCGCTTATGAATTTCCTTCAATTTTACCATACGACAAAAACATCATTTTAAGCAATTTTCTTCTTTTCTTTCTCTTTTCTTCTGCGTACTTTTTAGTTTGTAGAAGAAATTGGAGACAAATGCCTTTTAACAGTTTAAAATATTCGCACCATTTTCAAAAAATCTCTGGACTCTATAACGTATCGGTGGGGAGGGTCGGATTTGGCATCTCGTGTAACAACACGTATGGCAATTCGGTTCAGTTTCCGTTTCAGGTTCGCTCCTTTGGAGGCCGGGTCACTGCAAACTATTGCTTGACCCCTGGGTTTTAAAATCTGTTCACGAGAACAGTGACTGGTTAACACAACTGGGGTAAAAATCCTTGTTTCCACGAGAACAGGACTGAAAATTAGCACCCCATATAAATACCCAGTAAACATATAATATAGATCTATGGTGTTTAAAGGCTAACGATCATACGGTCATTTCTGTCATACTCGAAAACTGTTTGCTGCAAAAAGTTTTACACACCCAAAAAACGAATCTATACGCTAACTTCACTAAAACCAGCCCAACTCTATGACAAATCATGGTCCGTGGAAAGGAAATTTTGATCAAAATTTGGTTCGACAACATTAGCCAGTTCTGTCACGACGTCCGATATACGTGTGTTGCATGAGCGCGGTATTCTCATGTGCGTTGTATACGTTCGTGCTCGTACCTCGTGGAGTCGATGGCATGGTAGCCAACCCAAAAACATGAGAAGGAGACTAATTTTGAATAATAACGTTCTAGCAGTCACTACTACTACTACTACTACTACTACTAACTACTACTACTACATACTTACCTACTAAGCCGTCGGCCTCAGCCGGGATCTAGCACGGATCATCCAGTCTATACTATCCTTCATGCATGCGCAAGCTCATTTGGTGTCTAACCACTCCTGTGTGCCTTTTCAGATGTCTACATAAGTTTTTCGCTGTCCGCCCCTGTTTCCGATGTCCATGTGTTGTTTCCCAGAAAACGAGCCTACTGGTACACAGCTCAGAGTCGTAACAGTGGTCTGCGAGCTGCATCCTTCTGGTTACCGAACCTTGTTTCCAACCTTAGGTAGTTCACCATAAAGCACAGAGTTATTAAGCCGTTGTCTCCATGTGGTATAATCACTCCTTAGCATTCTGGTTTTCACAGCCCTTATAGACCTCTCCAGAACTGGGGTTAATGATCCATGCTCGCCCCCATACAGTAATACTGATTCTACAGTGCTGTGAAAAGCTCGAATGTACTTCTCTGGACATATGGAATTTTCCTATGTGGTCATCTTGTTTAGGGGCTTGCCATGCAAGTGCCTTCGCGTATTTTGATATCGGCTTCTTTGGATTCTAAACCCATGATCCAAGGTTTGAAGTCATATGACCTCCTGCAGAACTGCCCTGCAGCGTTAACGGCGGTCTCATTGCCTATGTTCAGGTACGTGTCATTACTTCTGTCTTTTTGGCATTCAGCCAAAGCCCCACTATTGCAATTTGTTTCTACCCTCCCGAGTATTGCTGATCAATGTCGGAATCTGGTTACCTAAGAGGCAATGTCATCCGCAAAGTCGCAAATCAGTAAGTCTTCTGGACTTTCTTGGTGCTATTGTGAATCCAGTTCGATTTTCATACTGCTTGTGGCACGCCTTAGGGCATAATCAAAGGACGATAATAAAGAGAATGGTGCAAGTGTGTCTCCTGCAATACTCCGGGCCAGATAATCGAATTCCTGCGACTCCCTCCGTTCAGCGTAACAACATTAGTCCCTTGGTTGGCATATATTTCCTATGGCCTTAAGAGATTTTGTGGGATGCCATAGGCTTTTAGGATTTTCATCATCTTGCTTCGGTGGATGAGTCAAAGCTTTTTTTAAGTCAATAAACGGTGGTCAGAACCGCAGGCAAGTTGTTTCTCTTCAACTAGTCAAGTATACGTCTAAGGGCTATGATTTGAGCTACAGTCGTTCGATTTGACCTGAGCCATTCTGGTTTTCTCTTAGTTTGGGATCTATGACATTCCTGATTACGTTTTGATAAATCTTGCAGTTGAAGAGCTTCGTAATAATACACGTCAGACTGATAACTCTGTGTTGTTCAGTGTGGATAGTTTTCCTTTGTTTTGGGAAGGGGATGATATTAGGCGTGACCATTGCTCAGCGGTTGTTTCCCATTAAAGCCATATTGCATATTTCGAGTACATAATGGTCCTCTAATTCAACATTTCTTGAATACTCTGCTGTGGGGATATTGTCCGACCCTGGGCTTTTGCCCTGCTTCAAAGACGATTTTGCCTTGGAGTATTCTTCCATTGTAAATGGGCCATCATCAATATTGAGGTCAGTGAATACTGCTGTATCACCCGTCCTCTTCAGAGTCAACCAACTTGGTGCTGACGCACTAGGAGCCCCTTCCACGAAGTGTGTAGCAATCTATTGGATTTTTGAAATGGCGCCGAAAATAATTGAATTTTTCAAAAATGCAATTTATTTATAAAATATTTCTATTTTTCCCAGTCTCCCCCGGCCAGAAAAAAATTGATTAAATGACGTTCTTCTTTCGGATGGGTAAAAATTGAAGAATTCAATCCACGATTTTGGAAAATTATCAGCATATAATGCCGATTTAGGGACTTTTTTCCATAGAGCTCCTCAGGAGCTCGGCAACCTCAAAATCCCAACTCTAAAATACGAACCTCAGGCGTCCTTTCACCCCTTCCCCCCCTCCCTGACATTTTCCTTGTATAAAGGAAAAGGAACATGAAAACGTCCTTGAAACAAGACTAATGTGCCGATGCAGCCTGGGCCGAAACACGCGAATTTTCCCGGGATCCCCGATTAGGAACTCCGCGCTAATGATATTGACTTAGTCGCCCTTTTGGTGGTCTGTTCAAACAATAATTTTCTGTGTTTTAGATTAAATTACGTTGTTGAAGAAATACATTGAAAATGTTATCGCCCATCCCTTACCATACATTTATTACTGGTATCCCGAGTAGGCTGTGTCAGATCTGAAGTCAGATATGTCAGATCTGACAATTGGGGGGACCCAAAAATGACCAAACCGGAATCTAGTGCTAATCTTGTGCACGTTGGCAGGCTGCAAAACCTGAATGAAGCGAAATGATTGTGACGATTTCCTGATGGAGTATAATAGGCAACGGCGCTTGAGGCTCTTTGACGGCGATGAAGCGCATATAAAATAGCTAAAAACCTGAAGCTGACTTTATTATAAGGTTAGTAACCATTGTAAGTCTTAGGTAATAGTTTTTTTTGTTTATTTTGTCGAGTTCTCAATTTTTTCCGGGGTGGAAAACACGCGAGAAGCATCATTCGGTCTAACGGAAAAGACAACCGAGAATGACAAAATGCCAGGTAAAAAGATGGGCCAGCCCATATTTTTTCCTATCACAGGTAAAGCGATTAAACCAAAAACGTTTTCACACCATGTAGTGATAATTTGTATCATTTTCTTAATAAGGTCCTATCTCACAATGTAGTAAACCATATATATCCCTACTTTCCGAAGAGGAAATCGACGATCAACAGCAATAAGTGAGGTAGCGGTATTTTCCTTTTTAGATCTAAGGTCAATTCCCCAACCCAAGGCAGGCTCCGCTCCGCCGGATTTTTTTAAAGTGCATTCTTAGCAGGTAAGAGAGTTAGGGATATAGCTTACCGTGACGTATGTGTATCTTTCCAGGCACTGCAACATGCGAAACACTATCTGACGCAGCAAAAGAACTTTGTCCGGGCATCGAATACACAGAGACTATTTTCCCTAATACTTTGGGTCATCGCAATCAGGAAGAAGCAGTGGAGATGCTGACCATGCAGACGTCGGTTATGGGGATGGAATGTCCAATTGGGGTATTGATTTCTTTAATAATTGTATTATTTTGTGAATATTATTAAGATGTATCAAACTAATCGCAATTTACCAGTTGGCAACTGTTAAACTTAAAGTAAGCTTTTAAGACACTCCAACTGTTCCTTATTTTAGCTCCATCAATAATTTGCACCATATTTTTATAGAGAAAATCACAATTTTGTCTATAGAACATTTTTACAATTCGGTTTTAACCATGGGCATTAAAGGTACAACGAGAGATCTTTGGTCACCCTTATTGTATCCAATGTAGTGATTTCATGAAAGGGTAAGACCCCCAATAGATTTCTTACCTTGCCTTTGACTACAGAAATGTGTTGAAAGTGGAAAGTGGATTTTCATTTGATTAATTTCAAGGCTAAATTTAGTATTTCTTATAGTAAATTATATTTTTTTTACCAAAAATATGGGACATTTTTGATGGAAAGCTTTACATTAGTGCCAAAATCAGAATCTTCACTTTTTAGGGACACCTGTTATGTGAAATCTCTCGTTGTACCTTTAATAGAAGCTATGATGGGAGTGGGTACCGATGACTCTAACGTGATGTTGCTTTAGACTATAGACTATTCAGGGTCTCTGGTTTAAAAGGATAAAACATCATACACATGAAGAAAATCACAATTTTCTCTTGCACATTTTTACAAACTGCATGTGTTAACACAATTGGTTTACATTAATAGCTGCTATGATGGGGGTTGGTTAGGGATGACTCTAACTTGACCTTGCTTTAGACAAGACTTTTCAGAGTCTCTAGGTGGAAAGAATAACTAAAACATCATACATGTGACTGAGACTAAGATTACTAATGCACATAATTTTGTGTCTGAAGTGCGAATCGTGCTAAGATTACTAATACACATACTTTTGTGTCGGAAGTGCGAATCGTGGTTATTTTGCGGTAATAACAACGATTCGTTCCATGGATTTGGTATGGACTACATCGCTCATTTTCGCTTGCATATTTTTTTACAAAACAACTTGGTTTACTTACCAATGGGTATTAATAGCAAGAAATAATGGGGATTGTGTAGGGTTCATTTTATATTCAAGCAGAGTGTTTACAGATGACTGCATTGTGCAGAACTTGAGGCCTTAACTCTTGAAATTTCAATCTTATTGAGTGTGCACTCGCCACAGACGAAGAAAGATTGGAAGGTCAATCTTTTAGATTGAAATTATTTTAATTGTAATTTTATCTTAACTCCAAAGATTGAAATGTCAATCTAAAAGATTGACTTTTCAATCTTTCTTCGTCTGTGGTGAATGCACACTCAATAAGATTGAAATTTTGGAATTTAGAGAGCAGGACTTGAGTCTGCATAATTAGGTTATTTGCATATAACAAAAAAGAAAAACAAAACGAAAGGTCAAATAACAAAATAAATATCATATGCAATATTCGATATACTTTGGACGATGTATGACCATTTTGACATTTGACCTTGTGGCAAGGTTATTAAAGGTCAACGGGGAAAATTTCAACATCGTTTTTCTGAACAGTTAGACCCAGTAGTATACTTTTATAGTGGTTGCCAACAATTAACATGAACTTCACCAAAGTTTACATAGGCCCCTCCACTAATACGCGGATCTTGGGTTTTTCGGACAACTCAACTTCCGGTTCTCCGATGTAGAGAAAATGCTGGATCAACTTATTTCATTTCAATAAATACTCTTGATTCATAAAATCCGACTTTCCGACTTTCTCGTGAATCACTTTTGTCTATCTGTCTGTCTGTCTCGCTATTCATCTATCTGTCCGTCTGGTTGGCCTGGGTGGTGCGTGTCTCTCTGCTAGTCTATCTTAAAACATAACACATTGCTTCAAACATTATAGACTTTTATCCTTTCAGCAATTTTTGTGCGTCCTGGCGTTTCCCCCTTGCAAACGTTTTGGAGTATTCAAAGAAAACGCCGTTCCTCTTCTTCCATGTCGCGAAGAATGCGCCTACGTCAAAACGGCTTGTATCGACGTAAACTTTAACGAGGTCATTCCAAGTGTCGACAGATTATCGACAGAGTTGGACTGCAACAATTTTCCTGAATATTATTCTGAACCGCCTTTGTGTTGGGAACTAACAAATGGTGAGTAAACTTAAAATTCATGGTACAGTGTAGGCCTATAAAAAAAGCCTGCAAATTTAAAGGCAATTATAGTAAACATTTACAGCGGACTTAAAATTAATCAGGGAGCCCGAAGAGTCTCCTTCCACCATGTCCACTGGGAAAAATAATGTTAAAGAATGTATTCATTAAAGAAAGAAATCTTCAGACATACTGAAATGAACCCATGCTATAGTCACTTGCACTTATTTGAAAACAATTTGTATGGTTTACATTGTGTGGAAATTACATTAGATATTTTGACTCACTACTAGGTTGTCGGCTGCAATTTACATCACTGCTGCCATACGTACGTATGTATGCAGTATGTATACAGGTCAAAATTAATAAGTCCCCCCTGACAAAGGTACATTTTTCTAGAAAAGTTAGGCTCTTTAAACTGTTACAAAAATGTAAAATGTACACTGCAATGTTACACATTTAATGTGCAAAAAAAAATCACACAAAAGTTAACCCTCTCCCTGAAATGATGTCATTTATTAAATTTAATGACGAATTAAAAATGACACTTTCGTGTATTGGGATTTTACAATAGAGAACATCACTGAGAGAAGTACCGACATGTCTAGTTCAACACAAGAATACCACAGACACTTGATTTTGGTGCCAATGGATATCTATCGTCATCTTCTTTCCAATGCTACCAAAATGAGTACCAACATGCTTAGAATTACGTCAGAATGACGTTATAAAGTTCACATGTCAGCAAAACTGCCAATTTCAATAGTACACAGTGTAGAATGTTCCCCTATTCCCAATGCACAAAAGTGTCATTTTTAATTCGTCATCAAATTTAATAAATTACGTCATTTCAAGGAGAAGATTAACTGTTGTGTATTTTTTTTTTGCACATTAAATGTGTAACATTGCAGTGTACATTTTACATTTTTGTAACAGGTTAGTCTAACTTTTCCAGGGAAAATTTCCTTTTGTCGGGGGGGGGGGGACTTATTAATTTTGAACCGTGTATTTCGCGCGCGCGCGCGTGTGTATGTGAATGGAAGGATGGATGTATTTTTCTAGTCAACCAAAAAGTTAAACCTTCAATTCTCCAACCAGAACTGAGACTCTCTGAAAGTGGTTTAGCAAATTTTCAAGCGTTATGGAAATTTGTCTTGGCTTTTTAACATTTTTATCCCCGCCTGGCTTGAAATACGCGAGGGAATCTCTCTGCTAGTTATATTGCGAGGGCACGCATGTCCGTATGTGTATGTAGTGTATGGTATGTGTATGGGGTTCACAGTTTGGTTGCTTTCTACCAAGGTTATGGTTTGTTGTTTTGTCATGTCTCTTTCGAAATCGAAAAGTGCCGAACGATTGAAACGCAGACTGGGGTTAGGTGCAATAGGGGTTCCAACATATGTGCAGTATGTTCAAAAGCAGGACAAGGTCACAAGGTCATTGAGGTCATGTTCCTATACTGCCATCTTGCAGGAGGGATGACGCAAGTTTTACTTGCAGTTTTTTAAATGAGATAGACCTCGTTATGAGAAAATCTCGATCATTTTGTTTTGTTTTCTAGAAATCACACATTCTTTACTATTGCAGGATTCTCACGAGAAAAACCCAATAAAACCGAAGATGCCTTGCAGTGAATGATATCCCCCTGACATGTGCCTGAGACTAGGATTTAAAGCGACCTTTCCTATCAAAATTGTTTTCGATTCATGCCGACTGCCCCTATGCAGAACTGGAAATTATGGAGGGTATGGCGCTGACTAAATCGGGGATGTCCGTAACCTCACCCACCTGACACATTTCTGTTCTGACACACTTATGCACTTCGGGAAAAACCAAAGGAAGAAAGGTGCTTTATTCCGTTGAAGGGTTCCAAATTCATTAAGTGGTCAGAGAAAAAAAGTGTGTCAGATGGAGTCAGGTTACGGAAACTCCTGAAAAAATCGATGTTGTGGAGTTTTGTTAATACTATGATGTAGAATATTGTGTTAAGGAATTTCAAAACATGTTAACATGTAAATTCCGTTTTAAGAACGCTAGGGTATTAGGCAATTGTCAGCAGTAGCCGATGCGTATCTAGGTGTATTTCATTCACTACGCCCCGGGTGTTGTGATACTAACTATTCCCGTTGTCGATTATGTCAGTACGTATAGACCGTATGCATATGATCTTCCGGCAGCCAGACATTTGTTGGTGGACCAAGATTGCATTCCAGGACTACAATATATTAATCTTCAATCGATCCATGTTTAGCGATTGCACAGGGATATGCAGGTGAATGCATTGTATACTGGAATGCGTGCAATCTGTCCACCAATATGGCTGTCTATTGAATCCGGTCTATTTTGGCGCCTGGTATGTGCCTTTGTGTCAAGGAATAAAGCACAGTCAACTGTGGTGGATTTCGCTTTATTTCGTTTGAATATCAATACACGACTAACCTATTAGCTGGATAGATGCGACAACTGGACAGGATTCAACACAATATCAACGTCTCCTTTATGGAGGCACTTTTTATTCTGAATGTGATCCAAAGTTTTTAAAAAGAAGTCATTTATTGAATACTTAAACTTTCAAAGTTTGAAATAATTTGAAAAAAAAAAATAATTATAGACCATATGAAAACTGCTAACTGTCTGTACAAAACGTGAATTCCCATTATCAATTTTGCATGGAGAAATTTCATTTTGATGGATTTACGGCAATTTTGACTAAAATATCAATATTACGCTTATTTAAAGGTGCTGTCGATTTCATCACTTCAGAGTACGTTATAGACTACCTACCAAGTATGCACACTCTTTTTTCACATGTTTTTATTAGTTTTTTCGTACTTCACATAAAGAAGAAAAGCGGATATTAACAACTTATCGCTCAATCTGACTGCTATTACATGTATACAAGATTTTCACAAGATTAACCAAATGGCCATCATCGCGTTTTTGAACTGGTAATTTTTCGTGTGACAATCAAAAAGTGACTTTTTTACTTCCAAAATGTGCCATTTTTCGGTTAGCACATATTTAAGTAACAGTGTATGCTACCATAGTAAAATTATACATATTCTTAAAGAAATTTTCATCACAAGAAAATCAAAAATGGAATTCTTTTCATATGTAGGGTCAATGGTTAAGAAAATATTGCTGGCAAGTGAGAAAAAAAATTTGAATTTTTTGAAAGTTCATGGAAAGAGTTAGTTTTGTCTTACACCCTACCGTTAAAAAAAAACATATTTGACATTTGCAGACTTAGAGCTTTCTGAGAATATATACTTGTACTAAGGGGGGGGGGGGTATGGATGCTACCACTCCTATAGGTTTTTTTTGCGCCAACATATTTGCGCTGTTTTCGGAAATAAGAATTTTCGCAACAATGAATTGTTAATATTTATACTCTATTGTACAAAAATCAGGTATTTGTAACCCCTCAAGTCTTATGATGCATGCAAAGGAAAAAACAATCTAGGATACCTATTAAACAATCAGGCACAGCTTAAACTTAACGAAAATATCGCAGTCATATAGAAATGAAGCACATGATGTCGCATTCATCTACGGACTTCAAGATATACAGCTCTGTGATTTCTCTTGTGCTGTAGATGTCACATCTATGTGCAAGACCCTTTTCCTTGGGGCACTATTGCTTCCGTTTGAAGTTTCTTATAATAACACCCTCTTTTGTGGTTTTTGTTATAGGTATAGGTAATTCCTTGATAACTTGCACCAGGTAATAATGAGTGCCTATTCTGGAGCATGGGCAGTTTCATTAATTTCAATAATGACCATCTATGTAAACTAACTCAGGTTTTTGTTTATTCTATTAGTAAATACTATTTGGTCAAGGACTATTATAAATTTCACTAACCAAGTACACTCAACCTTGAACAGCAAAAGAAATGGCTAATGGCTGCAATTTTGCCGCACAATTGTTAACCCTCAACTTCGCTATCTACTTCAGGCTTCGACAAAACTAAAAGTTAACTTGTAATATAGTGTAAAATCATAATAACAATTTTTTAACATGTCATAGATCAAATAAAACTTAAATTAGCTGTATTTCAAACTTTCAGGATGATTTTAAAGCTATTGGTTTTCAGCAGACACTTATTTTAAATTTGCCGCGTGGGAAGCCACCGCGTGAGAGCCACGGCTCCTCGCTCACATTTTTTTACTTAAATGGACCATAACTCTAGAAGTTGTACTTGTGTAATAAACGTTAGGCACATTTAAAGAGATGCTGCACATACCTTTTAATTTGATTATGTATTTTGCCTATGTAGAATATCACAATGTTTTAACAAAAAATTGAACCAGAACACAAAAAATCTGAGCAAGTGTCACGGACCTCATATCAGCTCATGATCAAAAACCGCTATGGTCAAAGACGACTGAAAGATACTGGACCAGCATCAACCAAGAGAAACAGCAGATTTTAGAGAGGGTTTTTCCACCCACAGACCATCTTACAGGATATTAATTAACTAATTGAAAAGTCGAATGAATATCCAAACTTGATCTGTCTTGGATTCGTAGAACTACAGGAGGCACTTTGATTCATTATAACATGAAGATATGTTTGAAGCACTGAGGAAAGACTGGGTAGCCATTACTTAATGACCATGTATACTACGCATAGCTAGATACACATAGATACTGAGGTGCTCCCAAAGAGGTTGATTGAAAATAGAGAGAGAGTTAGTCCGGGGCGTACATATCTCCAGAAGATATTCACAGAAGCTAGAAGAAATATTCCAGAAATCCAACCCTACAAGAAAAGGAATCAACATGATGCGACAAAATATGCAGATGACATCGCTTTGATTACTGGAAAGTCAGCTGAATAGCTGAATAGAAGAAAGTAAAAAGGTTGGATGACAGATGCATAAGGTAAAACAAAGTTGATACCATAATTATGGACAAAAGGACACAAATTACAGAGAGGATCACCCAATCGAGAAAGTTGGAAAGCTATAATTACCCAGGACAAAACATGAAAATGAACCGCAACAGCTGAGGAGGTCCTCAACCCCAAAAGGCAGGGTGGATATGCTTTGTGATGCACAAAATCTTGTGACTAAAAAACATTCCCGATGGCCCTAAAGAGGAAGAGAGTGTATGATTAGTGTGTGCGTGACAACCATGATTTATGGAGGCTGAGACATGGTCAAAAACAAACTAAGGAAATGAAATGTTTAACTACTTAGTTCTCCAGGTAGACAAGGATGATATATTTATTAATCTTCCCTGGACTTGAATAAATATGCAACTAAGGAAATGGAAAATGAATGACACCAAACCAACGAGCATGGAAAGGAAAAGCTTCATCTCACGTTAAGAGACAAGAGTTCGCCACACAGAAATTAGGCAAAATTTCAAAGTAAAGAACATTATGCGACGATAAAAGAATCGAAATAGAAATGGACAGGGCATGTACCAGATCACAAGACAACGGACAAAGGGGAAATGAGGGAGAGGAAGACAGAATAGGCATTGGAGAGATGAATATTACAGGGTACAGGACAACAGCTTAGTCAAGTAGCGGGGCAAGATCAAAAACAGAGGAGATGATGATGATGATGATGATGGATGATGATGATGATGATGATGATGATGATGATGATGATTGATGTATTAGAATATATTTTTTCTTTCAATAAATAGGAACTTCAGGCCTCTTTAATTGACTCTGGTTGTTCGCCAGAGTTAGCATCCTTCGTTTGTGCTGCACAGTTCCAGTCTGTAACGGTCAATGGAACAGATTTCTTTACCGTGCCACGAGTCGTGTAGGTAAGTTAACCGATCTGTCTTTTCTTGCATTATGTAAAAAGAAATCAAAATGAGCGACGCTCTTCCATGTCCACATCGTACAATCCAAATAGTCCGGAAACCATTTAGAGTCTGTGTAGCCATAAGGCGGAAATAAGCCAGCAATAGCTGATTTGTTTAGGATAGTTTCCTAATGATGTGAGGATATCTGAAGTCTTCAAGAGTCCCCCTTATGCTAACTGATGAATCATGGGGTAAGGTTTTTCAAGGGAAAACCTTAGTTTGATATAACTTTTGGACCTCCTACGATTTTGGAGTACAGAAAAGATGTTCAAGGTCTCGTAGGGTAAAGTAAAATTCAAAGCAGGACATATTTAATAAAACTAATTCCAAATCATTTGTACCTATTCAACGGTCATATTATGACCAAAGAAAAGCATTCACTTCCCCTACATCTGTTAAATATTGACCCGTATTGCGGCAGCGGCGTGTGACCTCCCATAGACCCTTAGCAACCTGTCACAAGAGCCCTGTAACTATGCAAGGAACTGTTTACATATGTTCTTTTCGGTTTATACAAATGAGACGCGCGAACACAAAGACGCACTTCTGAAAAGAATCGGATCACTCTGAACCCACAATGACATCGAACCGTATTTTCCACAGTTAATAAACTTAAACCGTAAATATGAGCAAACTATACCTTTTTTAATCCTATGACATGACACAACGATACATTTGAACACAATTGTAACATTTAGAATTTGACCCCTATACAAACCTTTACCCCTTATCCCAATTAGCACCAAGGGGATCTTTGATGAGTTTTCATTAGGAAAATATCGTGAAAAAATCAAGCTATAGCTTATTTATTTCTGCCTTATTTTTTTTTTTTTCTTTGTGCTTTTTTTTCTGGCTACACTGACCCTAAATTTCCTGGACTAAAGGATATCTTGCCTGTCAAATGAACTGCCTGTCGTTCCTGGGTCGTTGATGACGTAAGAGTTCGGTTGGTGTACGTATTTCTTTTCTGATTAGTTAACCACTTGCTATTGGATTAGTCTATCTGCATCAGTAAAAAAATAATACATTACATTTTCGTATAAAAGGTGATTATTCAAGATGGCAAAGGAATGAGGTAGATATGAAATATTTTCGCGGTTGACCATCTCCCATTCCAACGGAGTTACACAATAACCACATTTGTGTAAATGAATATAGATACCTCACTCGTATTGTCTTCTTCCTAAAAGGTTGTAGTGGCACTGGCATGTTGAAAAGTAATCACAAAATATCTTTTTTTTTCAAATCAATAATATAAGCCTGTGCGTTTTCTACAATTGTTTGCATAACATGAACGGGTTAGAAAAAAATCTTTGATCAACAGCATGTTTAAGTTTAAACCAGATGTAAATAAGATTTTGACCAAGATAGTTCTTTGGATGAATGTATTGCACAGAATCAACTTGAACAGATGAAACAATCATTGATCAATATGGCATGTTTGAAAATCAAATTAATACAGATAAAGTATTTTTGATAAGTAGTTCTTTCATACACAAGTATTGCACCAAATAACACTGTTCTAAAAACACTTGAAATTATCTTGCCCGTCCACACAAGTCATTCAGTTCAGTTTCAAAACTTTATAAAACGTTATGTATAAATGGGGTTATTGATCTTGGCAAAGAAATTATCATAAATAATTTTTTTTCTTGGTTCAGTTCTTCAATTAAGTCTTCATTCAATATCAATTTATACAATTGAATTTGAAGCATTGTCTTCAAGTTATTACAGCTTATGACAATGGTTTTGAGCTACTGTGAAGCTAAAATTAAGGCAATAAAGTATTGAAAAGGGATCTTGTTTTCACATCGGGACCAGGTAAAATTGGCTTTTTGAATGTTTACAATGTTTAAATAAAAAACGGATACATTCAATTAATTAGACTTTAGCATGATTGTCATGAATGCTAAATGATATATGCAATTTCTCTTTGAGCAAAGGTCGTAAAGATTTGTCACCAAGTCAGACAAAAATAATGAATGAAAGCCAGCTTAACTGTGTAAATACCATGTGAATGGAGTAAAATGGATCTTTTATTCTACCTCATTTCGTCAACAAAGTTCTTTAATTTTTCAGCATAGAAAGTCGAAAATATGCTGATCATGATAACATCAATTGCGTCCCAGTTGAGTAAACACGGTCAGGGTCAAATTTTGTGTTTTTTCGAGCACATTTTTGATACCACTCTGTATTTTGTAGTAATACTGGTAATAGAACAGAATTTTCGCTAAAGGGTGGATCTATTATATTTTGCACAGCTTTCTAGATTCAATACAGTCCATTTCATCTTGTCATCAAAACACAAAAACACTAGAATATCCCCAAAATTGCAGGGATCTTAATAGCTTTGCAGCTTCTGTAAATAGTTTAGTAAATAGTTCTGGTAATTGTGACATCGGTTTGGACAGCTATTTATTGTAAATTGCCTGAGTAAGCTGGTATTAAATTTCAGAAAATCAATGTGGACTGTAATGGCGTTTTCCTCATTTAATTCAAAATCTATACTCAGGCGTGTATGGAAACCATGCAAGGCATGCTGAACTCTTAGTGCATGAACGCCCAAGGATTTGGTTGCAGCAAAAACTACCCAGCAGCTAAAGATGGTGATGAGTGTCTTTGGGGTAAGCAAAGAATTCTGGTAAATTCAAACATACAAATAGAAATTCATAGTGTGACCGACGCTCATTTTGCTTTGTAATGGTACATTGGTTACGAGCAGTCATTTTGTTCATAGGACACGGAGGGTCGGATTTGCAAACCGGGTGGAACCTAAGGAACTTGATATAACCCCATTCAGTCACCATAGTACAAAATGCGAGAACATCCAACGTCCTAGGACTTGCAAAATATATAGGTATAGGGTGTCGAATTCGGCTTTCAAGTCCAGATAGGCGATCTTATAAGCCAAAGCTGTCACTTAAAAAGCTAGTGTTAGAGTAGTGTTGCGGTGTAGCTGGCTTTCAAATAACAAGTTAATGAATGGCGTTCAAACACTCACTTTGAGTGGATGGAAGGATGTTACTCCTTAGTTCTGTGACGGTTTCAAAAAAATGGGAATATGGGGTATTACCAACTGATTTACCTGCTGCGGGGCTTTTGATTTTCTATACTCTCGTATGAGGCTTACATTTTCACCCGTGTGGTTCAAGAGGGTCACTCAGAACCACTGTAAACGATAACGGTTACTGCATAGCAAGTTAATACCCTTTTTCCGGGGGTGAGAAGGGAAAACGGGATTTTAAAAAACGAATACATCTGTGAACAAATTAATTTGTATTTAAATATGTACGAATTGCATATATGACCCGAAAAAAAAAGATTCCTTTTAAAAAAATTGCATGGATTTTATTTGTTATTATAAGGAGCAAACGTCTTATTGGTAGTTCACGCACGTTCGGGAGAAGAAATGCTAAATAGGCTTACATTGAATGGGTGATGTTTGGGTATCTCAACAAACCTACCTATCGTTCATGATCGGCCACTGATTAGCATCAAGTCACTTACCAAGGTGTAACCCAACACGGTTAGGACCCAATGCGCTATAACAATTGAAATCGATAACCCTGTTGTGAACGATTTGGTCAAAATCGCAATTAAAGCTACCTCTCGAAAAAAATAGCCCGGCTGAAATTGTCAACGTCCCAACGTAAAATTTGTATGTAATTCCATGGACTTGTGGTATTTTTGTTTAGAATTAAAGCAATGACTTCAAACTACAATCTCTGTCTTTTCGCAAGGTCTCCCACCTTGCGCCGTTTTGGAAAGCATTGATCCTTAATTTTGTCTGGGGTTCCAACATCTTGTTCAATTAGAATTCCCCCCAAGTCTTAATTTCGAACCCACAACCGACCTGAACATGAACCTAAAACGATTGCACGTATGACGCAACTACAATTGGCATTCCACAAGGTAAATACCAGTCTCTAATTAATATGACTACCAATTAACCAAAACAATGTCATTTTATATAGCTTTTCTGCGCCGGCGTTAGCACCAACGGTAAAGAGTATTGACCGTGGACACTAATAGTGCCAAATTGGTACTTCTACAGAGGACAGTGATGCCAAAGTCTTCAATGTTTAAAAATTGGAGAAGACGTCTTCGGAAGAAAAACAATTTATCCAGCGGTCAGTGATTAAACCCACTACAGTAGGAATAGAAGATTTAAGTCCAGGCAACACATATTATGCAACCATCAACACTGAAAATGACTTTGGAGAAAGTTCAACCATTGTAGAGACAAGTCCCAAACCCCATTTTTTGGGGAAGGAAGTAAGTGTATTGAACTATTCAACACTTTACTAATTTCACTTTGTAAACGTGTTTAAAACTGACACAAACACAATATTCAAAAACAACGAGAAGTTGTAATCCGTTGTAATTTTGAAAAAGTCAAAATCCACCATATTTTTTTTCTCAAAAATACGTAGTGTGAAAAATGTTGTTTTAAAGTTTAGTTAATACAATGTAATTGCCACGACAAACGGTTTTTTGCAACACTTCGCGAGGACAATCGGGGCGTACTTTATTTGCATTTTACGGAAAATCTGTGGTATTAGTATATTGACGGCTATATAAATCCTGATTACGGGGTTGCGAAGTATGCTAAGGAGTTATTCAAATTAATCTAATAGTCTTATTGAATCGTTTTAATTTTTTTTTTTTAAGATTGAGTTGACAAATTTGTCACGACTCGTTTAATCATAATATGGTTTTGTATAGAGTTGGATTAAAACTATTTCAACATGTTGTTAACTTCGTGCTGTGTTTACAGGTTATATAAACAATATTATTTGTTTGTTTTTGTGTGTCAAACCTCCAGTCGAGTGCCATCCATTGGAAATTGAAATGTGTCAAGATCTCGGTTATGATATGGCGTTGGCCGATGGTCATCCGAATCGGTTGGGCCACATTGATTCAGGCAGAAGCCCTATCACATCTAGAACAGTTTGGTCCTCTAATACAAATTGGATGCTCCCCTGATATCTGTAAGTCGGAGAGAGTTATATGGTACACTGTAAAAAACAGTGTTTAGAAAGTGAAGGCAAGTGTGTTTTATGGTTTAATTGTTTAACAATTGGTAAACTTTGTTGTTTTAGCAGTTTAACATGGTGTTTAGAAATTAAAACATTTGGTGTTTAGAAATTAAACAGTTTTAAAAACGTTTAATCTCTAAACATGTCAAATATCTAAACACCAACTTTTAATTTCTAAACACCAAATGTTTAATTTCTAAACACCATCTTTAATCTTCCACATGAAACACAAAGTGTTTAATTGCTAAACATTAAACACCTAAACACCACCTTGCCTTCACTTTCTAAACCTGTGTTTATAGTTGTGGTATTTTTTGTATTTTAGCTTGTCCATGATATGGTTTAAAATCTTGATAGTATACAAAGCGTGTAAAATTCTAGTTGATGTAAAAGCCATAAGTAGCTCATTGTAATGTGCCACACATTTACTCTTAAATTTTTCTTAAGGGAAACGTATCGGACTATGATTTCTTATTTGATTTGTATATCATGAGCATTGAATATTAAATTGAACTTGTTGCTACAGGAGGTTCCTTTGCTGGGTTTTTGCACCTGGTTGCTCACCTGATGTAAATGAAGTGATGCCCCCTTGCAGAGAAAGTTGCGAAAGCGCACGTTTTGGATGCGAAAATTTGATACAGGCGTTTGGTTTTCAGTGGCGGACATCTTAGAGTGTGACCAATTTCCGTACAAAAATGATACAACCTCTCTTTGTGAAGGAGGTAAGTGGATAGTTGCGTCAAAAATACTGTATTCAATCGATGTAAAACGTTGTCCTGTTTTCCAACCGATAATGCCATAAAACAAGAGTTTCAAGATAGCCATCACTCTATAAGTTACATTTCACCGCAAATTCGTCAACAAATTACCGCGAATCCACGTGGAGAGCGTTCATGATTAAGAATCATATCATATTGATATATTATCCTTTTTGTTTTGATTTCAGGCTCACAGTTGAGGTACTGGGGAACACAGGGTAGTGGGTCACCCGGAAGTGAATACCACTGTATGAAGATTTTTGAAACTGGACCCCAGCCGAAGTGGTATGATCCACAGGACAATGAAATAGTGAATGTATAAATGGTTATTCAGTCGCAAAGGTATTGTTTTGACTCCAGTTTTGCCTTAATACTTGGGCAGACAGAAGCCAGGGTGATTTTGCAAGTTCAACTGCAGTATTTGTGTTGTTACATTGTGTTGTTTGTATGTTATTGGTATGTTTTGTTTCGTGTTATTGTATCACTCTCTTTTTTTAGCATCTTGATAGCTCTAATGGCTGCTCTCATCCTCTAATCATTTAAATAATAGTTTAATCTCCATCTGTACAATTTAGACCCGGAGCAGGACATCTATAGTACAGTATTAACGACCGCATCACGAGGCTAGTCATAGAAGAAAATAGCCGCGATGTCATCGGCAAATACTCTTGTAGATTTGTCGACTTCAAAAAGACTGGAGATATATGATACAAGGTGAGATCGTAGGTTTTGTGAATTTTGTAGGAGATACTACAGTTACAAAGCCCATATATTACACCAAACAAAACCTGATTTATGTTGCTGGTCTGCGATGAAAGTTTGTCGAAGTGAATATCAATTTCAGCTAATATAAAAAACCACCGGAAAGTCCAGGAAAAGGAGATGATAAACCTACTCAAAGTCTTTCTGGGACATTCCATTCCAATAAACAGGGCCAGAAAATAGAAAAAAGAATACACTACCAGTGACATCATTAGTGAAACTATTGATTTTCAGTCATTGCATGAATAGATTCACACCAGTCACCTGGAAGTTTCTATTCTCTCTGAAAAACAATAGTTTCACTAATGATGTCATCACCAATCCAAATATTGAATGCTTTTCTAGTCCATCCTGTATTAGACTGACACAAACCACATCAATTCTATTTTCATTTCCTGGTTCCTTTAAAATCTAAAACAATTAAAAACATCTTAAAACATTGAGGTTTTCAGTACAAATTTCATGACGGTATACAATGTACCTTTGCCACAAATAACAGGTGCATGATTTTAAAAAAGTTAAATTTTTCAAGATTTTTATTTTAAAGTGTTTTCTTGGGGAATAATCAACTTTACATTGTATTGTTTAGATTTTAAAGGTCCATGACCAGATCGCCAAATCACGTTTTTATCTCTCCTATCAAAATGGATTGAAATATCTGCATTGAACTTCAGATGGGGTATTGGGGTATAAGTTCATTAAAGCAAGATAAAAACTTGATATAATTAAAGGTGCGTGTTCCGATCGTCTTTGGGACCCCCCTAATTTAACCGGAAGTAGTATCGATTGCATTGTGATACAGATGAAAGGCCTCTTTTTCTCATTTTATCCTGAAATTTGAGCCCTCAAATCCATTTCGTTCCCAAGATATAAACAAAAAACCGCGGTTTTAGTGGTTAACCATCAATATTAGCACAGTATTGAATAGGGCTTGCAACATGCATTATTGGGTATACCATCAAACCGCAAGTGTTTCCCACGGTATTTGGTGGGGTGTATGTGCAAGTGCCAGGCTCTCATATCAAGTAGAGAACACAATAGACATAAATCGTAACAGCCACCTTTAAATTCGTGTCATCCTCCTTTAAGGTGTTAATTATGGTGACATTTTCGATAAATACTGCATAATAGCACCAAGTAATTACTGTTACTGAGAAAAATAGCTACTCTCTAAATACAAAAAGAGTGAATTTCACTCTTTTGGAGTGACTACAGGGGGGCCCACTCTAAAAAGAGTGAATTACAGATTTCAAAGAATACTTTTTGGGTCAATTCTACTCTGCTAACTTTAACAAATGAAAAAAATTATATCATTTTGTCAATTATCAAGATCAAATTTGACCCAAAAAGTGTCTTTGTAAGGTATGAAATTCAATCTTTTTGGAGTGGGCCCTGTAATCACTCCAAAAGAGTGAAATTCACTCTTTTGCATTAAGAGAGTATATACTGTATTTTAATAAAACGATCGTGTTATTGCCAAAGTTATACAAAATCTTCTAAAGATTAGGTTGGAAAAATCAAAATGTTAAGAAAATATACATGTAGGTTTTTGTTGATGGTAAAGCCTAATGGTTGGGTTTTTCTACCGTGGCTATATAAAATATCTGAGTCTTTGATGACCATGAATACTGATCTAACGCCTGCTTAAATACTCACCGAACAATACCAGTGCACTTGGTTCTATCAGTTGCTGACACAGTTATTGTAATTTCGGAACATGCTACATAATCTTTTCACCCTGTCTGTAGCCGTTTTGAAATGGCGTTCTTCCTACCAAACACCCTGACCACACGGAGAAACCGATGCGGTACTTTCAGTCAGCGTTTCTGCCCCTCATTGCGAACTGATGGTTTCGGATTATCTTTAACCTGTACGCGTGCTCCTCTATAGCCCCCGCAATGGATGTTATCAGGAGCCCAACGTAACCAAAGATCTTCCGCATTTGGAAGGTGGAATTTGGTTCTACTGATGTTCCAGTCAAGACTGTGCTTGAAAGCACAGTATGATTGTGCAGCCGCAGCAGAATACATGGATTTCTGGCCAGAACAGCCTCATGTGATCCCTGCACCCCATTCTGCTTCCGAAATAAATTGTGGACAGTTTTGGGATATCAGGTGAGTTTAGCACTGAGTCAGAGTTTCATTTTACTGATTAGATTTTACCCTTTGGCTTCTCCATTTCCCATTGTGATTGTGCCCGGAGTTAGGTTCGTTTGTCGTTACCCAAGTCACACATTCAACATCTACCGTTGTAGAAAATGTTACCATGTCATGACAAAATGTGAAAAATGGACCAATGACAGAATACAACACAGCATTCTATCTGGTGAACTTTCTTTACATGGTTCGCTAACAGAATTAGATATCGTATCTCAGTAACAATCTTGTTTGTGCCTTAAGTTGTTACCTAACCGAGCCTTATTCAGCCGACAATTTTGTCCCCCCCCAGCCAGACGACAAGCCACGGATATTGAATATTACTGGAAGTCACCGACAGTCCGGGTACACTTCAACTGAGGATACACCACCGATCCTGCCGAGGAAACGGAGGGACCAAAACTCCAACGGACTCACAAATACTATATACTGAACT
This sequence comes from Ophioderma brevispina, assembly GCA_023653785.1. Classification (NCBI taxonomy): domain Eukaryota; kingdom Metazoa; phylum Echinodermata; class Ophiuroidea; order Amphilepidida; family Ophiodermatidae; genus Ophioderma; species Ophioderma brevispina. The sequence continues at coordinate 50,819 of JAMKCH010044502.1, forward strand.
AAGCATGTGACTGTGAAGCATATACTACGAAGTATAGATGATAGCGATGTTCTCCCTTGACCGATGGCCATGTGCGCCAGTTTTAAATCCCAGCGTTATGATATCGAGATTGGGTTCATCATTCTTTTTAGATGTGGGGCCGAATTTCAGGCCACAGGGGCATCACATGACTATTGTAGGTATGTTGAAGTTGCAAACTTATGATCTACTTCAAAGCCATTGCCATTCAATGGGGGCTTTAGCTTTGTTCCCCCAACTTTGTTAAGCATTTGAGACTTTAAAAACTATCCTTATGTTAATCATATGAGTCTCTACCATAATTTTGCACCATTTTTTTAAACCAAATCGGAGCAACTTTAAAGGTCCCCGGAATGAGATGGATAAACCGTACTCCAATCTTTAGGGGCACCTATTGAAAAACAGTGCCACAAAAAAGAATACACTACCAGTGACATCATTAGTGAAACATTGATTTTCAGTCAGTGCCATGAATGATTCACACCAGTCACCCTGGAATTTTCTATTACTCCTCCTGAAAAACAATATTTTTCACTAAGATGTCATCACCAACCCAAATATTGAATGCTTTCTCGTCCCCCTTGTAGACTTGGACCAAACCACATCGATTCATTTGCTTTCCTGGACTTTAAAATATTGACCTATCACTAAATTTAACCCTTTTTTTATTTATTTATTTTTTGCTGTTTTTAGCCTACAACTCTGAAACTATACCTTTTTGCAATCTTTATAGTTCGACACATACATGGTATATAATACTTTTCACACGATTGGATCATTTAAAAATCGCCCCTGTACAATCGTTGTCTTGGCCCCCCTCCTTAAGGCCCAATTTGCAGGTTTCAGGTGTTCTGTCAGGCTTTATGCGTATGTAATCACTCAACCTTTTTATTATTATTATATTATTTCTTTTCTTTACCCAGGGTTACCCGATTTAGCTCAGAGCTGTTCTTACACATGCTCTGCTACATCATTTACAAAGAGTACAATGTTAAAAACCACATCAAATTTACAATACCATAAACTGATATCATTGTAAACAACTTAAATCACAAGCATAATATTTCAGATAATGTTTAAAATATAAATTACATGTTACCAAGGTATTCGAGAATGCATACTGCCTTCAGACATGACGACCATACAAACCACCCCCCCAACCTTTTGTCTTGAGATGATGTTTATACATGTCGGCTAGCTCCCCAGGCTACTACTATTGTACACTGTTGCAATATACATTTGGCCTTCCTCACCTGGTAGATCAACATTCCTAGGTCCTAATTCGCCTTTCATCAAAATACAATTTTAAGTGATAGCGAAATTTGCACTTGATCGGTTTGTATAACCACCTACCACGAACGTTTTCCAAGGTAGCAATAGAGGTCTATCACCTCACTCATGCATAACCTATCACAAAAGGTGTTTTTAGTTCCCGTAGTATTATTCGTCATTCAGATCAATTTAATACCCGACCTAAGTACTTGTGCTTTTCAAAGTGTGACCCATACTTTTATGCATACATATCCCACATGCATGTCGTTCTTCAGATTTAGTCTTCAGAAATCCCGGCAAGATGGCCGCTAATCCGAAAGGTGGAAGACCTCTATGTTTTGAGAACTGTGAAGAATTTTACACAATGATTCAATCTTTTTGCGTTAGAATCAATCATTTCAATCAGCTGGTGTCAAGAACAGGAAAAGCTCATTAAAAATTGTATTCCGCATAATTTTTAATCCTCGGTATGATTACTTTAAACAATAATACTTAAGTTGTCTTGTATTATTTCTGTCATTGACATATTGACAGAGTGGTTAAACAAGGAGGGCCCAAATTCTTGTCATGTGCTCTGGCCGGTTCATCAGATGATCATGTTTACACTTCGCCGAATGCGTCCATTGATTGGTTCGATGCTGGCCACACAGACACGTGGTATATGAAAGACGAGGATGGAGACGGACGAGACGATTATTGCAGGTGGGTATAATAGACTTATTATTGATTGATCATTTCACTAATTGTTTTGACAAATTCATTTGAAAAAGACACACAGGTACGTGTCGAAATTCAATGGTGACGAAGAACAGGTGGACTTTGCAACAATCTCAGTAGGCGAGGTTTTGGATATAAACAGGCAATATCACGAGACCTAAACACTTGCGCGTGCAGAATTTGTTGTTTTCTTTAGTATCGTATTAAAAATAATGGCTGCGCCGGTGAAATGAAACTGAGAGTCTCCCATGAGAGTGTCCTAGCTAGTGTCCTAGCTATGAAAACATGCACGTAATATAAACGTGACCTTGTAGTCGAGGCTATAGGGTATAGTGATGAAATAAATAATGCGTAGAGTATACATTCGAGAACACAATAAGTAGGATAATACACCACAAAAAAAAGCTGTAATTCATGACACAGGCATCCACTATTTTAAAATATTGGAACGCCCATCTAATATAGCACAACATAAGATAGGCAAAACACAAATGCTATCATTTGTCTCTCACATTTGTATCACGAATCTTTTTTCTCGTTGTCTAGATGCGTGGGCATACCTCCTGACACCTACATCTCATGCATGAAGGCAGGGGAGTCGGGATTTATAGGTCATGACGACTTTCAAATAGAAGGCGCAGTGTGGAATGTGAATACAACAAAGTCAATCCGTTCTTTGGTGCCCCTTGATGAAGGCTGGAATTAATTGTCACCAATGTGATTTTAAATTTTGGGGTGGTTCATCCTTCTGGGTAACGATAAGGACCAAGATATGCACCCCTACAGCAGGGCGTCAATATAAAAACTGTTATCTAGTGTAGTAGATTCAACCCATCGTGTCACCAGAGGAAAAGTTTTGGACAGCGTCGATAAGTTGGGAGAGGGGGCAGAAAAAGAAAATATGTGGCCCGATTCACCTGTTTCATGAAAGAACTAAGCTAAGATAATCTGGCCTTAAGTGTTGACTTCATTTTCACATAGAGAGTGCAAAGATTTTTGTGTTCCTTAGTATCCAAAACACGGGCGCTCAAAAGTCAGTAACAATCAACTCACCTGTTACATTGAATACCACTGAAGCAAATACGATTAGAATGTTTTGAGAGTTAATGTAGCTATTATGCGCTTACGTTGACTTGAATACTTTCATTAAGCATAGAATGGATTTTTCTCTTGTATCGAATTCCATGTTTCAATAGATTTAGCGTGGAATTTAAATGTCCACCCGTTGCACTTGCCCCTCATTCA
>JAMKCH010044503.1:0-16198 GCA_023653785.1 Ophioderma brevispina
TTGCAGAAAAATAGCTATAACTTTAATTCAAATTAAAGAGCTATCGATTTCGTTTTCTTTTTAATAATTTAAGCCAATGAATCTACCAAACTATTATAGTAAAAGAAAACTGACATAATCTCTTTGATATTAAGTATGTAACAGGTCGATATTTCAGATTTTTACATATTTTTGTGATTTCAGATGCTAATTTTACTTATAAATTTTCCTATACATACATTTAATGTACATTCTTCTTAATAATGTACCTATATCATTTTTCAAGAACGGTGAGCATTTTGAAGTGTTTTTGGTTGAATTTCGGTCGGCCGAGGAAATGCTTCGTTTCTCAGAGTGCATGAACCCAAAAATCTGCATTTTGACCGATCGCGAGGCGTACAACACGCTTGTTTTCCCTTATTGTCGTCGCCGTGTGACCGTGAACAATTTGATGGGTTTGGTTGTGAAGCTACCTCACATATGGCCTACACCATTTGTTATTCAGGTTTTATGTTTCTGGTAGGGGGAAGGGGAAGCCGGACAAAAGAGTTCGTTTACATTAATTCGTCAACCACTGTTTGTTCGTATAAAATAAAACATTTTGCAAGCGGAGACTGAATAAGATCAAAAGCGGGGGACTTTTGGAGTAGCGGCGATATAAGCGTCCGAACCTCCCCAGACATCCAAAGTTTATAAAAGGTCGTAACATCTGTTTGCATCGGGTATTGAGCAAGTAATACGGATTTCAATGAGATATTGGTAAAAAAGGCCGTTGTTTATGGCAAAAGTCGTCACTTTGCCCAACCTCCCACCCCACCACACAAAAAGATTCATCACATTTTGCAAAAAAAAAATCCAGGCTATCCGATCTAATGTTTCCGTATAGACGGTCCTAGCCAAGGAAAAACTGCCATTTTTTCCAGTCAAGGTTTTCTAAGTGATTTCAGCTTCTTGAACCCATACTCTTTGAAATAAGCTGGGGGCCACCCTAATTTTTGCCCCAAATTCAAGATGGCAGCCAACTCCAAATGGCTGCCAAAATTCCATTATTGGATAATACCCTCTCTAAGTTTTTTCATTCCTGTCACGAACGTTTTTTCAGTGATTCTGATTCTGTCCCTGCACATCCTGACATTCCCCTATTCAATTGGCCCGAAAGTCACTCCGAATATCGCCCCAATCCCAAGATGGCGCCAAATTCACAATGGCTGTCAAAATGACCTTAATTGCACTTATATCGCATCTTGGCTCTTCCAGTCAAAGTTTTTACAGCAGGTCCGTCCTTTAAACCTACAGCTATTGAAATTCGGTTAGAGGCTACCAAGGATTCGGTCTCAAATCCAAAAATGGCCGCCAAATGGCCGCCAAATCACTTATTTGTATTCAAGCTACCTGAGTTTTTCATGTTAACGTTTTCTCGGTGGTTCCGTCATTCCAACCCATGTCCCTTTTGAAAATTATCTTGCATGGGACTCAGATTGGCTGCAAATGCAAGATGGCCACTTAAATCCAATGGCTGCCAAATTACCTTCAAATTAAATTCCCATTCTCATTTCCTCCATGAATTAACTTTCTATGTTTCAATATGAGGTTTACATGGTACTGGATACCGATTTTGTGGATAGAATACTCGCCTGATCCTTATTATCATGTAAATATGACAGTATTGTCAGTGTTTAGTCTGGGCATCCTAATTTGTTCTGCGCCCCAACAAACTGGATTATGGGAACACATACTTAACCCTCGCCTTTTTGTAACACGGATTACCAAAGAGAGGGGGTTATCACCCCCCTCGAGAATTCATTATAAAGCACCCGATTATTATGATTTTGATACCAGTGGATAGCAATAGTCTTCCTCTTTCAATTGATACCAAAATAAGTACCAACATACCTAGTATGGTGTCACAATGACGTCACGAAGTCTGTGAGTCGGCAAAATTGACATTTTTCGTAGAAAATAGGCAAAATCTAATTTTGTGCTAAAAAGGTAGGAATATCGGATTTTCATGTGGTTTTAGGGTCTAAATGATGGCAAATGACTAGTTTTACATAAACAGAGTTTTAGAGCCATAATGTGCATAATATTTTCAAAAATGCACCATAAAATAACCTTGGTTGGCAACCACCCCTTACCCTTCGACTTTGACGGCATACCCTAACCCCGGAGAAGGCGCTACCTTCACATTTTTTTCGCTAAAATGACCAGAAAAGATAGAGAATGATCACCTAGAAGCTTTTTACGCAAGCTTTTGGCATTTTAGCGCACCGGAGCAAAGTTCACTGGGGTCCCCCCTTGGTAAGACGAGGGTTAAGCTGCAATTTTAAAGATAACTTCAATTCCAAACGTTCATTCGCTTAAGTCCAAATCACTGTCTGTCTGCGAATCGGATGAATGAACTGCTACGCTATTGACAGACGAGGTAGACCGCTGCTCTTGACCAAAGCTGCTTTCACTTTTAGTAATATCATCCTCTCCTAGGCTGTAGACCTCTTTCTCGCTCTGGTTGGACCTCACCCTTCTGTTCTTATTTGGAGGCTGGGCCATGTCCTTGATGCTTTCAGTATCAGCTTAATTGCACGTCACCATGTATGATCATAAATATAACCCCGTCATATCAAAAGGGTGCATAGCTAGTATTTTTAATTACAAAACTCATCTCGTTTGTTTACAAACAGAGACTCACAAGCTCTTACTCCTCCTGCAAATATCTTCTTCAGAAAGAGGGTTTATAACCAATTGAAATCAATTTGACAAAACATTCCATCATTTGCGATCCATCGCATCAAAAGGATCATTTTGCATTTGCGACAGTCTCCCGACAGACACATCTTTCCCTAATAACTATCCCAAATAACAGTAAATCAAAGGTGCGAAATCCCTTTTTAATCATTAAATTTGTATTGTTTTATTAATTATGCCCTGCAGTCCTGGATTTGGAATTGGAAAGGTTAAAGAACATAAAGAGGCCAAAATGCTACGCTGAAAAACGCATATGCCATTTGACACACACGTATTTGTTTGGCAAAGGATCAACACAAACTCATTTTTTGTAGGATAAGTCACGGCTATACACCCTCTTTCTGGAGAAGATATTTATGAGTAGGAGCCTTAGTGCTCGTTATTCATCTCTCTCTTAAACAAACGATTGAATTTTGTATTAACGATAAAGCAAGGCGCCTTTGTGATATGACCGGTCATATTTCTGATCATCAGGTGCCGATTTCATTATGAAGATCAAGCTGACACGGCCCAGCTTCCAAGGGCAAGGGCCCCGCTCCATAATAAGAAGAGAAGGGCGAGACCCCATCAACCGAGCGAGAAGAGGTCTACAGCCTAGGAGAGGATGATATACTGAAAGTGAAACGACTTTGGTCCAAGAGCAGTGTTCTACCTACCTCGTCTGTCAATAGCGTAACAGGTCCATTCATCCGATTCACAGACAGGCAGTAATTTGGACTAAACGTTTGGAATGAAAGTTTATTTCCAGATTAGGGGCGCCCTCAAGTGTAAACAATCATTTTTTTTGTATATACAATAATGCTTGGTCCATAACTAATCCCTTTTTGAATAGCTAAGCTCAAATCGAAGCCCTTCATATATAAAACACAACTTTGTTATAAAATTCCCGGATCCAGAAATTTTTGTTCTCACATTATCCCATGGCACTGTTATGCTACACTAAATGCTTAATGCATGAAAACGAAAACTCCCGCTTCATCTCAACTTTGGAATTGAGGCATTTTAGGTGCTATTTTTAGTTCTAATTGACTCTATTATTATCACACCAAAAATTATATTTCAGAAATCTCTGAGTCCATCCTTTTAAAAGCGAAGAACTTTTGAAATTGAAGTAATTTTATCTCTAGAATTGCAGCCTAACCCTAGTCTTATCCCAGTGAATTGTGCTTTGGTGCTTAAAATGCCGACAGCTTGTGTAAAAAGGCATCGATAAAGTAATGTATTCTCACATCTTTCTAGTTTTTGTCGCGCAAAATTGGGGAATGATTCATCACCTTCCCGGTTTTAGGGTATGCCGTCCAAATCCGAAGGGGTAAGGGGGTGGTTGCCACCTAATGAAATATTTTATTATGGCATTTTTGAAAATATTATGCCACAGTATAAGAGCTCTAAAACCTATTTTTTATGGAAAACTAGTCTTTGCTCACATTAGAGCCTGAAAACCCGCATATAAACCAACTCCGAGATTCCTCCATTTTAAGCACCAAAAATTGGATTTTCGCCTAATTTCTGTTGGAAAATGTCATTTTGCCGACATCGCAGATTTGATTACGGTCATTGTGAACGCACATCTAGGTTGTTGGTACTTATCATTTTGTATCAATGAAAAGAGGAAACCATATCTATCCACTGGGTATCAAAATCATAACACGGGTGCTTTTATTAATAAATTCTCAAGGGTGTAACCCCCCTCCTTTTGGTCATCCGTGTTACAAAAAGGCTTGGAAAACGAGGTTTTAATTATGTTTTCCCATAACCAGTTTGTTTGGGAGCCAAACACTTGAATTCCCCAGACTAAACACTGACATAGTGTAATATTTACACAGATAATAATGGACAAGCGAGTATTATAATCCACAAAATCGGTATCCAGTACCATTTCAAACCTCATATTGACACCAGAGAAACGTTATTCATGGAAAATGAGAATGGGAATTTAATTTGAGGTAACTTGGCAGCCATTTTTTGGATTTTAAGTGGGCCATCCTTGCGAGTTTGCAGCCAAATCCCGAGTCTCAGAATAATTTCAAAGGTCATGGGTTTGGAATGACGGGACCACTGAGAAAACGTTAATATGAACAACTCAGGTAGCTTAATATAAATAATGTGATTTGGGGCGGCCATTTGGCGGCCTTTTGATTTGAGACCGAATCCCCTGTTTAGCCTCTAACCTATTTAATATCTGTAGTTTACTAATACGGAACTAGCTGTAAACACTTGCCAGGGAGAGCAAGATGCGATATAAGTCAATGTAGGTCATGGTTGACAGCCATTTTGATTTTTGGCGGCCATCTTGGAATTTTGGGGCGAATTCGGAGTGACTTTCGGCCAATTTTGATAGGGGAATGTGTTCAGGATGAACATAATCACAGAAAAAACGTTGACAAAAACCTTAGAGAAGGTAATTAACCCAATAATGTAATTTTGGCAGCCGATGTTGGGATTTTGTGCGGCCATCTTGATTTGGGGGGCAAATTCTGGGTGGCCCCCAAGCTTATTTCAAAGAGTATGGGTTCAAGAGAAAGGAATCAACTTAGAAAACCTGACTGGGGCAAAATGACAGTTTTTCCTTGGCGGGACTGTCTAGTATGTGTTATGAAACATGTACGTGCATGTAGTGCTTCAAACATCACTTTATAAAAAAAAACAATACTAATATATGAACAGTAAGGCCTATATTAGATTATACATTTTATAAATATTTCAAGTCGTGAAGACTGACAAAATGAATTCTATTTCAAGGATTTCAATGACGCCTTTCAAATGAAACAATTTGGCCAAAATTTATATCATCATGAATAAGATATGAAATAATATACCAAAGGCAAACAAACAATAAACCAAGCAAAACAAATTGTTTAATTACCTCGTACACACTAAACAAAAATGCGCCTTAGAACCTTTTTTGTCCTCTATTTGAACGCTCAAGAATGGAACCCTAAAAAACGGTTCTTAAAAATTTTTGAGAACCGGCCACAAGAGGTTCCTAAGAGGACATGTTTAGAACCTCTTTAGCAACTTTTTTTCTAGAGTAAGGAGGTGGAAAGGGAGTAATCTTGAAAATGGGGGAATCTGGCCGAAAAAGATGCTACAACAAGAACAGCAGCATCTTAAAGGGGTACCACCCATCCCAGCCTCGACCCCAACCACCACCCTTATCAAAGCCAGATTTTGCTTTTAAAAAATAAAAACCTTGTATTTTTCTCATTTTCTCCCTTGCAAACTAATTTGTCATGTTGAACTCTATCCCAATTATCCTTTGTTCACATGTACTTAATCCGTATCTGCACATATTTCACAATGATACTGCTCGCTTTTAAGGGTAGTGGTCAACCCTAGTGGCTTTTGTTTTATAACACGAATTTTTTCGGATTTTTGCACCAGTTTAAACATATCACCCTGTGTTCTAGAATCGTTTTACCAACAAAGGTTATCCACTGCAGACAATCGGAGCGTATTTTTTGCCGATTTAAAAAACATTATTTGACCATTTAAAGTCACAAAAACCGCATGGGTTAAACGTGTGTCCGGACTTCAAAGAAATTGTGGAATCAAGATATGTTGGTGATGGCTTTCCGTTATGAAAAACAGCAAATTAATATTTGGGTAGATCGGGTCAGCCACCTTAAACATGTCAAAACTGTAATTAGCTTGCGACAAGTAACGGGCAAACACCAATTCCCAACATTAGCCTAACTGAGTAATATTGTTTGTGTTTTGGGGCCATAATTAACGTAATACTCAATAATCTAAATATATATATTTTAAGCGCTATCATATATAGAATTAGCCAAGCGATTAATGTTGCGAATCTATTAACTGAAATATAATGCATATACACTGTAAAATCCTTCCTAAAAATGAAATAAATTCCACTCAAAATGAATGAAGTTTATTATTCCATTTCGAATAAGAGTTTACTCTTTTTTACAGAAGCGATCCCCTTTATTACTTCCATATTTTTTTACAGTGTACACGGTCACATTATCATGATTGCTTAGGGGACTAGAATTGTCTATAGGTCTATATATGTGTCAGGATGATCAGTATGCGATGCACGTAAATATAAAATAGGGAAACTGATTTCCGCTATATTATTTATATCAATGTGATTTTCCACACTGTAAATCCATGTGTTCTAGGTCTGAACCACGTATCTAAACACTATTTTGTCTCACTTTGAGACATGTACCTAACATTTCATTCTGAACATTTAGGTGTTCAGATGATTAGATTCTAAACAAACATTCCGTACATAACGTTTATGTGTTTAGATTCTGAAGACGTCGCCATCGCATTACGTTCATGTTGAGACACAATAAACCATCATAATGTTGCTTCTAAATGCCTTTGTGGGGCACAGTTAACAGTGTTTTTTAAACCTCGTTTAGGCGTTTCACGTTAGAAATTCCTCATTGCTCTGATTAAGAAATGGAGAAAACGATGCCCTGGATTTCAATGCTTTTTAGTGTGATTTATAGGAGCAGTGGTCAGTAAATACCCACCTTTTTGACAAACGTATTTTTTGTTATTTGCTGTTTTATGACACACGTCTAGGCGCCTTAAAAACTGTTGACAAAATCTAACACTTTCGGTTTTACAGTGAATGTGTAAAAGGTATCTATAGGCCTAGGAATTTGCTTAATAACTAAACTGTCATTTCAATAAAATACGTAGGCCGAGTTGGTGTAGATCTGGGAAATTATGCTAATACATATTATTAGCATAATTTTAATTGCAGTGATACTATGCCGAATTGTGTAGAGATGGAAAATTAGCGAATACATATTTTAGAAATTTTATTGCCCCCTCTGAAAAAAACCTTTTTTTACCTGAAGATATTGTATAAATGGCTGCGGGAAAGGTGCTTTTAACACGAGTCACATGTGACTCTTCACAATTTTAGGAACCTGGTGGTCGTTAGCTTTAGGAATTAGCCTCCACGACCCCATGCACCCACACCCCTGACTGTTACTCCGCCTATGAATTGCAGATGCAACTATAATACCCTCATTTTCAGTCAAAAGATTTTTGTTTAATAGTAAAATTACATACTTGCCTATAAATCGAGACATGTGCAAGCCCTTACATCAATCTGTTAATTGTTTAAATTTATATAACAATACATAAGGTGGTCGAGACCCCATTTAAATTTGTGGCTATATTATGACATTATTTGGTGTAAAATTGTTTGAGTGCTCGATACCAGTCCCAATCAACCAAGATTTTTTTTTTGTAGAAAATGGGATTGTGTCAGTGTCACTCCTAAAAGGTAGGCCAATTAACGCCATTGAATTACCCCTCTCCGATAACTGTATTGTTTAAAGGTCCATGGCATGATCTCTAATATCCCCCTCCCCCACCTCAGATTTTACCGGAAGTTGTCAAAATTGTTTGAAGAATGGCCACGAAGTAGACGAAAAATAAAAAGTCGTCTAAAAATGCAATAAAAAGAATTTCCACGTAGCGCATAACTTTCGACTAAAAACAACAACGCATAACGCTTATAGACCAGAAAAAATAAGCATGTCTCGGCTTCCTACAGGCCAAAAACCCTAAGCGGTAAGCGCTATGCGTTGTTTTAGTAAGAAAAAGTAACCGCCACGCGGAAATTCCTCTTTTTATTGCATTTTTAGACCTTTATTTTGCGGCCGATTTTTTTCCATGAACAATCCTCCCCTTAACAAACCTTAAAATAAGGAAAGAAACGCGATAAAATGTGATTTTGTACACCTGTGCACTCGGGAAGCTGAGACAAACTTTTTTTCTCGGCCTTATAGGTTTTGAGCTACAGGAGGTTGAGACGAACTTTTTTTTGGCCTTATGTATCAAAAACGATCCAAAATTGTTATTATGTAGAGCTTGTTTGTGCCCAGGTCTGCACACTATAAAGAAAAACTTTGTTTTTTTCATTAACAAAATCATTTGTTACCGATAACCCATTTTTTCGGCGAAAATGTTCTTTTCTATTGTGTATATAATATACTTTGCTATAGATGTGCATAGACAACCTCTACAAAATAAAGTAGTTTTCCTTTAGCTAAGTTTTACATTTCAAATCGATAAACTTGCGAAAAACTACTTTTACCAAATTCGATATGAAAGATTGTTAGGTTTAAAAACTTTTTAGAAAAACAATGTTTCTCCCAGCTTTCGAATCGATTAACCCCGTATTTCTAGGTTGAGAAACAAAGTTTTTGAAACAAAATCTCAAATTGAGAAACTTGTGTTTATCATTGCACATTCTATCTGGTTGTCCGCTTTTTTCACCGAAAAGAAAAAAGGTTTCTTTTTACTCTGCAAAATAGCTGCCATACACATAGCTCAAAATATAATTATGAAAGAACCAAAGAACTTGCGTATGATGATTCCATTCTGTGTTAAACGTATGATTCAAAAGTCGGTCCTGGAATAATCATAATAATGATAATCAGTGAGATTTAAGGAGCGCCTTTACAATGTAGGCAAAGCGCTATAGAAGATATAATTTGGAACAAATTTTCAAAATCTGGCGACTCCTAATTCGCTCGCCAAAATTGAAGGCCTATAATATGTTTTGTGCAGCTGTCTATTAAAAGTAAAGACCTTTAAAGTAAATCTTCTTGGAGAAAGAAAAGTTTATCACCATTATCCATCAACCAAGAATACTAATAACCGTTTATTTGATCTTATTTGTGCAAACACAGCTATTGATTTCTTTTCGTTCATCTTCTCCATTGTTTTAATTGACTTGTAGAAGGGGGGAGTCGGATTTGCCTTGTCTTGTCTGGATCCCTACAAAATTAAGCATCACTTACTGGTCGCAAAAATCATAAGCTCATAGAAATTTCTACATGGTCTTGCTAATATATATATAAGACAACCAAGGATCATCAAAATCCGCGATACCTCCTTTTTATAATCTCTAAATTTCTCCTGAGGAAAAATCTGAATTTAGATTAAATGTTTAATCTATTACATTTATATTATAATGCGTTTTGATTTCAATTTTTTTATCCAAACTGATATAAATCCAATTAGAATAACTGTTACTACTGTAAAGAATTTAGAATAGCCTGGGTTTTTTTCAGCTGATTTCAGTTCTTTTTAATATTAAAAAGGAAATTTTTTATTTTGTCAACAGCCTTTTCAAAGTGTAAACCTGCATATCCGGTGTCTCCTCCTTTGGAATCGGTAATTAAACCGTTTCTATTTTCTAACTTTTCTTTTTTAATTTATGTTTTAAAACATATTCCAATATTGCGTGGATGCATGATTTATTTAAAAAATAGTGAAAACGTTCGCAGTCAAAAATCACTAATTTACTAATTCTATTGACGACTGGTGAAATTTGGGAAAAGACATAACATAGAAAATAGAGGGGACTTTAAAAGTTTCTTTTATCATCGAACATGCTTGCACAATAGACCATTGGGGTATTTTGATAGGCGTGAATTGTCCTGTTATGTAACAAGAGCGTGTGACAGAAATAATACGGTGTACTACTTAGAACAGACAGCAGCCGCCCCACTGGCTGGTGATTTATACAACTAAATGAGAGAAACAAGGACACGTAGAATTTGTTGAATTACATAAAAAAACCGTGTTGTTTCTAGTGCTCAAATTTGCAGTGTACTGTTCATAAACCGTGGTTTTCGTTTGAACTAAAAAGAAACTACAAGGGTTTATTTATGGTAAAGCAAGAAAATTAACCGAAACTCTCGACGAAACTGGTAACACCATGTTTTGCATGACAAATACAAATTTAACTTTAGTAACAGAGGTGAGTCGTTAGCTTTAGGAAGGAGCCTCCACGACCCACATGCACCACCTCGCTTTCTCCGCCTATGTATTACAGATGCAACTATATACCCCTCATTTTCAGTCAAAGATTTTTGTTTTAATAGTAAACTTTACATACTGCTATAATCGAGAACATTTGTACCCTTACATAAATAATGTTAATTGTTATATTATGCATAAAATAAGGTGTCGAGACCCCATTTAAATTTGTGGCTATATTATGACATTATTTGGTGTAAAATTGGTTTAGTGCTCGATACAAAGTCCCCATCCACCAAGATTTTTTTTTTGTAAAATGGATTGGTCAGTGTCACGCTAAAAGGTAGGCCACATTAACGCCATTGAACTTAACCCCTCCGATATTGTATTGTTTAAAGGTCCATGGCATGATCTCTAAATTCCCGCCCCCACCTCAGATTTTACGGAAGTTGTCAAAATTGTTGAAGAATGGCCACGAAGTAGACGAAAAATAAAAAGTCGTCGAAAATGCAATAAAAAGAAATTTCCACGTAGCGCATAACTGTCGACTAAAAACAACAACGCAAAACGCTTATAGACCAGAAAAATAGCATGTCTCGGATTCCTACAGGCCAAAAAACCCTACGCGGTAAGCGCTATGCGTGTTTTTAGTCAGAAAAAGGTAACCGCCACGCGGAAATTCTCTTTGATTGCATTTTAGACCTTTATTTTGCGGCCGATTTTTTCCATGAACAATCCTCCCCTTAACAAACCTTAAAATAAGGACAGAAACGCCGATAAAACGTGATTTTGTACACTGTGCACTCGGAAGCTGAGACAAACTTTTTCTCGGCCTTATAGGTTTTGAGCTACAGGAGGTTGGAGAACTTTTTTTGGCTTATGTATCATAAAACGATCCAAAATTGTTATTTGTAGAGTTGTTGTGCCCAGGTCTGCACACTATAAAGAAAAACTTTGTTTTTTCATTAACAAAATCATTTGTTACCGATAACCCATTTTTCGGCGGAAAAATGTTCTTTTCTATTGTGATATAATATACTTTGCTATAGATGGGCATAGACAAACCCCATTACAAAAAAAGTGTTCCTTTAGCTAAGTTTTACATTTCAAATCGATAAACTTTGCGAAAAATACTTTTACCAAATGATATGAAAGATTGTTAGGTTTAAAAACTTTTTAGAAAAACAATGTTTCTCCAGCTTTCGAATCGATAAAACCCCGTATTTCCTAGGTTGAGAACAAAGTGTTTGAAAAAAAATCTCAAATTGAGAAACATTGTGTTATCATTGCACATTCTATCTGGTGTCCGCTTTTCACCGAAAAGGAAAAGGTTTCTTTTACTCTGCAAATATAGCTGCCATACACATAGCTCAAAATATAATTATGAAAGAACCAAGAAATCGCGTCTGATGATTCCATTCTGTGTTAAACGTATGATTTCCAAAGTCGGTCCTGGATTAATCATAATAATGATAATCAGTGAGATTTAAGGAGCGCCTTTAAATTAGGACAAAGCGCTATAGAACGCTATAAATTGGAACAAATTTTCAAAAATCTGGCGACTCCTAATTCCGACTCGCAGAATTGAAGGCCTATAATATGTTGTCTGCAGCTGTCTATTAAAAGTAAAGACCTTTAAAGTAAATCTTTTGGAGAAGAAAGTTTAGCACCATTATCCATAACAAGAATACTAATAACGTTTATTGATCTTATTTTTGGCAAACAAAGTATGATTCTTTTCGTTCATCTTCTCCATTGTTTTAATTTGACTTGTAGAAAGGGGGAGTCGGATTTGCCTTGTCTTGTCTGGTCCCGTACAAACAATATAGCAATCACTTACTGGTCGAAAAATCATAAAGCTCATAGAATTCTAACATGGTCTTGTATATAGATAAAGACAAACAAAAGATGTATCAAAATACCGCGATTCCTCCTTTATAATCTCTAAATTCTGAGGAAATATCTGATTTCGATTAAAATGTTAATCTATTACATTTATATTTCAATGCGTTTTGATTTCAATTTGTTATCCAAACTGATAGAATCCAATTAGAAGAAATGGTCTGTAAGGAAATGAGAGATAGGCCTGGGTTTGTTTAATGCTGAATTATATGTATGGAATTATTTGTCATCAAGCCTTTCAAGTGTAATGTGCATATCGGTGTCTCCTTTGGAATCGGTAATTACGTTTCTATTTATATTTTCTTTTATTATGTTTTAATTAATATGCGTGGATGCAATGATATTTAAAAATATGAAGAACGGTTCGCAATCAATCACTAATTTACTAATTTCATATTGAAGATGGTGAAATTTGGGAAAAGGACTAATAGAAAATAGAGAGGACTTTAAAAAGTTCTTTATCATAGAAACATGCTTGCGACAATGAAGACCATTGTGGTATTCTGATAATGGCGTTCATGTCATGTATGTACAGAGACGTGACAGAAATAATACGGTGTACTGCTTAGAACAGACAGCGCCCGGTGGTATTTTATAACTAAATGAGAGACAACAGGACACGTGAATTTGTTGAAGGACATTAAAACCGTGTTGTTCTAGTGCTCAAATTTGCAGTGTAGATGTTCATAAACGTGGTTTTTCGTTTGAACTAAAAAGAAAATACAAAGGTTATTTATGGTAAGCAAAACGGTCACGAAAAATCGACGAAAGGTTAAAAACCTATTTTTTGCATGAAAAATCCAAATTTAACCACCTTTAGTAACTAAACTTGGAAAATCTATACTTTACATTGATAGAGTAACACATTCCTAACATTATGCAACAAACCGCATGTCCGTAGCTTTCCTGCATTTACTGTAACAGAAAAAAATAACTCAAATAACCAAATAAAAAACAATAAAAAAAATAAAAAAAATTAGGTTAAAAAAATCATTTTACCTATGCCAAATTATTGCAGATTTTACGGGTGTATGCGCTAGGAGGTTTTATTAATTTTTCACAAAAATTTTGATGTTGTGGGACCATTGCCGCTTTTGTGATTTTCAAACTCTCGTGACCGCTTGCCTAAAGCATTGTTATATTTGCCACTGATTTTTTTTTGCAATACAACGAGATGACATCCAAGGGTCACACGGCATAACTTGCATGGACGGTATTAAAGAAGGATATGATTCTTTTGTTCATAACCCTTATGAATAAAACAGGACAGGGACCTGTTGCCCTTTTTATAGCCATGCATTATGCACCGCGTAAACATTGAAATCAAAGCAGGTCCACGAATCAATGTTCGTATAAACTGCTTTTGAAGCGCCCCTAATTCGTGAATGGGTCTGCAGTCAAAGTTCAGAGTCAAAAGTCAATATTCACCTGGAACCAGTTTCTTGTCGTTTGCCAAAAAATCGGTGTAAATGAATAAAATCAAAAGAAGAAATCTGTTTCAAGTTGGACAAATTAATTTGTGGGTCATGATGAAAAACAAATTTTCTTTCGTGATTTTTTTCGAAAGCGTATCTTTTAAAAATAATTAATTAAAAACCGGACATCTAAGTTACTTGACACAGACAGTAGGGCAACACCCCAGTAAGATGCTAACCGGAGCATGCTTTTAAAACAGTTTTGGCTGTTCTTTATGGCACCCATAGTAAAATCACAAATGACAAATGTTATGTTTGAAGCGTACGTATTTACAAACTGACTTAATTTATGCTTAATGATTCTGTATCAATGTGTCACAATGTTGTAAAACATACGTTCATGTCTTAGGGCTTTATATTTTTATAACGTTGTTCCCCAACACATTAGACAAATTCTCCTTTCTTACTATACACATAGGACTATCAGAAATGTGTAAATACTATTGTTGAGGTCGTACATATAGGTATTTTGAAAAGAAGCGAAAAGGAAAAAACGTCAGGCGTTGTCTATAGTTTAAAAAATAAACTAATACTTCCTGTTTGAGCTATGTTAACACTTAAGTGACCAAGGGGTTTTCACTCCCTTTGGTGCCCGGCGGGGGGGGGGGGGTCACATGGGACCCCCCTAAGGAAACCATTTGCCCGAGGGAATTTTTTGCAAGAAATTTACCAATGTGAAGGATCATAAGAAACCCAACCTTCAGCAATAAAAACTGAGATTTGTTATTTTGGGTGACAAATTAGGGCAAAACATTGTTTTCAAAACACGCCGAAAATTGGGCAAAAAGACGGAAATTTCAAATGAGCCGTGCGCTTACATTCAAACCTTTGAAACCTTATTTTTATGTGATAGCTATTATAGAAGACCCAAATTACTGATATTTAACACAAAACCAGCAGTTTTAGGAATCCTGTATTTTTAAGGGTGTTGCAAAATACACGTCATTTCTTAGAGTTTGTACAGTAACGGTTTGCAACGACATGATGACATTGGTTTGTTTTCGCACATAAAGGGTTAATATTTTTATTGTTACTAATAATTGTTTAATTAATGTATGTGTAACTTATAATCAGCACAAAAATTTCGTGGTTCTCGGTTTTTATGCTTTTATTTTTAAAATTATTTCAAATGACTTCCGTTAGTGCCCAAGGGGGGGGGGTTCCATGGACCCCATAATTAACTCATTAACGGCTAGACCGATTTCTATTTTGGTATTACTGAAAAGAAGGCAATAAAAGTCAGACAATTACAAAAAATTCGGCGACAAAAATCCCACGGTAAAGCGGCCAGCGCGAAAAACAAAATTTTGGGTTGCGTCATAGGAACCCCCCCCCCCCCGGTCACTACGTGTTATACATTGATATAAGATGCCAAAATAGTATCCAAAAGCCAGTAGGTTGGATCATTTTTACAGACAACACATAGATTAACCATTTAAATCAACAAACTAAACCAAACGACTTAAATGCATTTGTAACATACGTGATGAGCTTATTTTTTTGTTTTTTTTTTTTTTATTATCAAACCTTCTTGACGTATCAAAAACATTCACAACTAAGCAAAAAATATTGCTCTCAGTCTACAATGTGTAACTCCGTTAATTATCGGTATTAGTAGTTGAACAGACTCATTCAATGCAGATTATTCATTTATATTCTAGGTACGTGGAAGGTTTAATATGCTATTCTTGTTCCAGGAAGGCCAATTTAATCAGATATTTCTAATTAAGTTGTCTATGATGTGAATACAATGATATTTAATATTATATGTACACATTTTCAATATTAGGAAAAATAAACCCTCTATTGTGCCGTGACCTCTAATATCATATGTGGGCAAATATGGGTAAGGAAAACTAATATGTAGTAAATTCATGTTGAATTTACAAGAAAGACACAAACAAGTAAGGGTTGGTTGAAAACCAGGTTATTTTATACGCACAATAAGGTTGATTTTAGTGAATGATCCAGAGGGCGAATCATTTTGAAATGGACTCTGTTTGATTCGATTGTTCTGACTGATAATTAGTCATTTGACATTGGAATTTGACGTCAATATAACAAAATAAAATTTTCCCGGAAGTTGACTTTTAAAAAAGAATATAATTTGGAAACCAACAAATTAAGAATTTTTAAAGCTTAGTAAAATACTTTCAAAATATTATTATCTCACAAACCCAAATGTCACATAGAACCATTGATATCTTTAAATGTGAAAAATAAGGGGAAAGTAGGTTTCCTCCATAAACCTATTTATGGGTAACAGGGAGGGAATTTAATACATTCTAAACAGGTATTTCGAAAAAGGTTCTCCGGTGCATTTGATGAGCTGTGACACA
>JAMKCH010044504.1:0-12699 GCA_023653785.1 Ophioderma brevispina
AATCGACCGAATGGGTTAGAGCATGAGCTATAGTAATTCAACTCCAATCCAGAAGAAAAGTTTTGGACAGCGACCCCCTCGATTATTGAGAGGAAGAACCATAAAAAAAAAATATTTGGGCCGATTCACCTTGGCTTTTCCTGTTGACCTTTTTCGAAATAGAGTGCAAAGACATTTGTGTTCGATCAAAAGTCAGTGACATTACATGTTGAATACCACTGAAGCAATAGATTAGCATAATCTTTTGATAGATAATGTAGCTCTAAATGCGCTTCGTTGATTTGAATGCTTGTCATTATAAGATAGGATTGATTTTTCTCTGCATCGTACTACTGTTTCACTAGGTTTAACGTGAATTTTTCATTTCCACCCACTGCACATGCCCCTCATTCAATGCCTGTATCTTCGAAGAAGGACTAAGAGGTGACACGATGGTTGAATCTACTATATTGGTTTTGACGTATTTTTTAGGTTTTTGCGACAGCTGGAGAAGGGATGCAAAATTGTTTCTATTAATATTTTCACCAAGTTCTCAATTACAAGAAAGAAAACTCGTGTTGACTCGAATTGATATTTTTTGTCATTGCTGACACTGTAATATTGATGGTTAATGAAAGTAATAATAAAATTTGAAAATAAGTTTACAGAATGACATATTATGTGTCATTTCGTTGTGTTTAATGATTACTGATATAAAAGCACATCGATCGCAGTTCACGCCGAATAGGAAAGTGGCAACACTGGCGATATGATGGTCATCACTTTGACGTCACCATTTGCCTGTGATGTGGATTTGTCCGCGATCTTTTTTCGAGTAGCTATTGGGCGGAAAATTAAAGGGCAAAATACTCAACAATGTGGACAATTTTTCACTTATTTTGATTTATATGTAATATACTTTACTTAAGGCTTTCCATCAATACCACTTTTCCAAAAAATTCAGATCATGACATATTTCCTTTAAGTTCTTGATGTATTGCATCTATTCGTATAGGTTAAATCGGGGTTATTCACACCCTAGCATGACTAATTTAATAATTACAGTGTGAGTCAATAAAAACCCTACATTCAGGAAAGAATTTTTTCTTCAAGGTTAAAACGTTATTTTTTGCTTCAATGTTTTGGTTTCGTTGTTTACAGGGATAAACATGCTATCAGAAGATTTTTATTTGGTGTCTTTCGGATTAGGGTTTCAAAACTCTCTCAATTTTGGCGGAAGAGAACCTAAAAATTCTGTTTGCCGAATTTAGCAATACAAGGCGGAGAGACTGACACCACGTATACCATAACATCATTATAGCAAAGCAATTCACAACATGCCATTTCAGATGGTATCGATTTCTTTTCGACAAAAACATATCAGTTGGAATCAAATGGTCTTTTGGTGCAATGTGTAACAACATTATAAGTAAAATATCTTCAAAAAATTGTTCATCATAAAGAGTCAGTTATTGGAAAATCACTCCATATCAATGTCATGAACATATGAAACTGCCAGAGATTTGTGATTTACATCTCTAAGGTATTATTTTGCACAAATCATTAAACTCTCGTCCATAAATTTCGAGAAGAACTAAAGCTTAAGTTTCTGTAAATAAATTGGAATTACAACTTAAATTCAATATCGCACTGTTTTTTTCTTCAAGTGAAATACAAAACCTTCTATGGTTTCACTTTGCCTCCCAAGTTCGTTGTCGATAAAACCATGAATCTTGTTGAAGGCCCCAAAGTAAACTGTGGTCGTACCAGCCATCTTGACTTTTCTTATTTGGTAAATTGAACATTTTTGTTTTCATTCTGCATTTTCTTTGTATCTCCGGGATATTATTTATAATCCTTCAATTATTCTCCCACCTTCTATTGGGTTTTAACAATAATTTTGGTTACAGCAAATCACTGCTGAAGACCCATGTTTACTCTATTTAAACGATGCATGCTCCTTTTTTGGTAAAAATCGCCACACCGGATTTTTAAGTCTCCCTCAGCAAAATAAGGCATAACTCTTCCCTCCAAAGTCCCAATGACCCCAAATAACTTTCTGACAGCCTGTTTATCCCTCTTTAAAACCACAGCACACATTGAGCCAAAATAATTCTTACCTATTTTTAATTAATTTTTTATTCTGAATGTAGGGTTTTTTTTACTAACTGTACCATTAGTTGGACGTATGCTGTTATGTTATTTATGTTATTTCTATTTTTTAAAAGGTGCAACGAGAGATTTCCCCTACATGTGTCCCTAAAAAGTACTGATTTTTGCCCTGATTGTAAAGCTTTCCTCAAAATAACCCCATCTGAAAGGATTAAGCTGAGAAATATTTCTTTGGTACACAAATTTGAAATTTCTAATTTCGTATAGGAGGCAAATACGAAATTCAGGCCTATGTTTTACATTGAATAAAAGGCAAATCAAAATCACCGTCTCCTCTCTTTTAAGGCATTTCTAGCCAAATACAAGGTCAGAAATCTATTGAGTGTTTAGTCTAATGAAATTACAATTATGACACATTATTTGATGCTCAAAAATCTCTCGTTGCACCTTTAAGGTATCGACCCAGTATAGGATTCTGGAGTGAGTGTCAGTTTGATTTTTTCCCCGTTCGTACATAGCCGCATAACCTGGAAGGTTGTGGTAATGACGTTTTTAGCCTTGGCATAATTATTGCGTATCATGGCAAGTGAACTGTTCAAGCGCTTTCATTGAGGGGGAAGTCAATGCATATAATGCAAGCCTGATAATGCAGCCAGATAATGCACGCATGCATATCCACATCTGTCATATGCCGAAAGCATATTAAATCGGGGGTCATGTCATACTGTACACATGCATATTCAAGTTGAGGTAACCATGCATTCGAGAATATAATTTCACGCGAATCAAAGAAAAAACCACTTGAAAATAATGCTCTAGTGGTTTATTCGCTAGAGCAGGACTTGAAGATGTTGGGAGTGTAGAGTGTTTTAATCTATACTTAAACAAACCTCAAAAAATGAGATAAATTACCGTTAATTAATTAATGTTAAATGTTAAACTTAGGGATTTGATATATTTTTTTTCTCAAAGAGTAGACGAAATAAGAAACCTTGCTACATGCATTCGTCAGGAATTATCGACTTGACCGAAGGCTCGGCTATCGGCGCCTGCACTGACCCATACGGTCGCGTGCGAGTATCCTGACGAATACACTGGCCTAGATCCGCATCCTTATCATATCCACAGGTGGTGAGTATGCAGATGGTCTTGATTCTTATAAGGCCAATCCCTTTTTTAATTTACCCAGGCCTTGTCCCAGGACCCCAAACCCGCTCTCTCTAGGTCTACGCCCTACATCACATCTTCCCAAACCTCCTCCTACCTTCCCCCGAATCCATTATCGCTACTTTCGCTTTCCTCCGTGGTTAACGTCTCGCCACTCGTTTTTTCTCGTATCTCCTTTCTCCCACATTAACCTTTCTTTTACTTTCCTTTTCCTCTATCTTCTTATTCTCCAAACAACCTGTTCACCCGCTCTCTCTGATAATACGTTTCATCGTAAAAGCATGCTAGCTCTGAATGAATATTAGCAGTTTTTTAATGTTAATAGTGTAAATGATGCTAATGGGATTGCTATAATTATAAAAGGCAGAAATCGCGCGTAATTAGCTCCATAGTAATGTTAGTAGGAGCAAGAAAAAACATCTCGGTCCAAGGTGCACCTCCAACCCGCCCAAATTTGACAACCTACCCCCTCCCGAAAAGGGGTAAGTCCAGATGAGCGAAAAAAGGTTGATCCTATGGCTTCAACCATTGATTACATTTTGAATTAACGAATGGATTGCCCATAATCTCATCTTCGACAAGATTTTTGTTTTGGTGTAATTTTGGATTTTTAGTTCAAAGGTTATGACAAGTTTTATGAAGCCCTTCTGAATCGGATTGGTCCGATTTAAATGTACCTTAACACAACAATCGCTTATGTACAATTTGGGTGTCCCATTGTGTTCATTTGAACACATTTTTGACTTATTTCATTTACCCCTGTCCTATATAATGTTACCCCTTATTTTACAAGTTCCCCACATTCCCAGAGGTTGGAACTCGACAATTCTGCTTCACACCCTTCAAACTATAGCAAATAAAAATAACTCTTCAAACCTTCTTCCCCAAACCTTCTAGAATGGGAGTCTGATTTATAACCCTACAATTAACAGAATGTTAACATCGTGATGAACAGGGATGGTTTTTAGTGTTTAAATTGTTGGTTTCCAATCGTGCGTTTTTATTGATACACGCTGTCTTGTATCATGTGTCAGTCTACTCATTTGCTTGTAGACGCCGTCCAAAGGACCACAAATTGACTTTTGACGCTTTGTTTTGGTTACAAAGGTGCCACCTAGTGGATTAATACCACCATGGGATGTACATCAACGTATGGGGTGTTGGCCGTTCTACATTTTTTATTTTCGGGTCAAAATGGCAAAAAAGATCAAAAATGGTCGCAAAAATAGGTAGTTTCAGTCAAAATGCATTCCTTTCTTCAAATAATCTATCAGACATGTCAAGTTATCTTCAAGGAGTCATATTTAACTGAATATCATGGGAGCTATCCCACTTTATAATTTTTGGGGTCAAAATGGCAAAAAAGAGTCAAAAGTGTTCCAAATAGGTACATTAGTCTAAATGCATTCCTTTCTATCAAAGATCTATCAGAACATGTCATTTACCTTCATGAGTCTATTTAATGAAATATAATGGAAGCCATTCCATATTTTATAAATTTTGGGTTGGGGATCAAAATGGGCCAACAAGAGTGTCAAAATTGTCCAAAAATAGGTACATCAGTCGAAATACACCTTCCTTTCTTAAATAACTATCAGAACATGTCCATTCACCTTCGAAGGAGTCATATTTAAGTGGAACAATGGCACCATAAAAAATAATAATTTTTTCATTTTTCATCAAAATGGCCAAAAAAAGGTAAAATGTGTCCCAAAAGGTAATCAGTCGAAATACATTCTTCTTACAATAATCGATTAGAACTGTCCATTCACCTTCAGGAGTCATATTTTAAGTTGGATAAAATCGGAAGCCATTCCAGTATATAGATTTTGGGGGTAAAATTGGCGCCAAAAAGAAACATTGTGCAAAATGGATACCACAGTCCCAATAACTTCGTTTCACAAAAATTTTCAAGAAACATTTGCCGTACATCTACAGGAAACTTCAATAAGTACCTTTTAGTGGCTTGGCATACCTATTTGTCATATTTTTAGATCAAAATGACCAAATATCAAAATTGTCCTAAATGGTTATATTGTCATAGTACAGTGGATAGAAAGCCATTTTGCGTAATTGACGATTTGTGGTTGATATGACCACGGTAAAAAGTGTTTTTGCCTTTTCATCAGAGTGAAAAGAGTGCTAGCCAATTAACTTTACAGATTTCTGCAGTCAAATGTGGCAAATACATGGGACCAAAGTTTATCCAACTGATCAAAATCACTTAAATGGGTGAAATAACGAAAACGGTATCAATTTGTCCTACTCTGACATTATTTCTTCTTTTTGCCACAGCTAGCCAGTCATAATTTTCGGAGTCGAAATTCATCAAAATCAACTAAAATTGGAAACCATTTGATAAACCGTGTGGCTTTGTCGCACATTTTTGATAAAAAAAATACCCATCATCTTTCCCGTTCTAATGCTTAGTCTAACACACGAGAACCCTTTCATTATTTTGGACCATTTAAAATCATAACTGATATGCGATGAACTCGTGGGACATTGACTGTTTTCCCATTTCGTTTGTTATTGCAAACAAAAATTAAAACATAAAACACTCAACCGCGATTAAACAGCGTTAAGAAACAATTGCTTATATTTTCCATCGTACATATATGCATTACATGGGTAACTGTAACATAGGGCATAATAATAAGATTATATCAACTTTTGATTTTTATTTAATTCTTTGTCCCCTCCAAGTAAAGTGCAGTTATAATGTCCAACTCATTGTCAACTTTATGCGAATTATGACCTGATACACAATTTTGACAAATATAGGGCTAATTGATGTTTTCTGACCAAAATAACCATAAACCCAATCTTGAAGTTCATTTTGATCCTTATCCCAATGTGACTACAAAATGGGTAAATTCGGAATACCTAGCACTGTTATCCACCTAATTAAAATTACCTTGAAACCTATGCTCTTATTAAGTTTTTTAGAGAGGCCTTATGCCTGCTTTACCATAATTGAACTTTTTAAAAACCTTTTGGGACATTTCGACCCCGAAAAGTGTTATTGAAAATTGCTACACTTTATTTACTCAATCATTTGTCCCTCGGAAGATAAATGATTATGTCCCATTAACGCCTCGTGTTACGGGGAGGGGGGGGGGTCCCCTTTAGTAAACTTTTGTTCCGTGGGCTAAAATGCAGAAGCCTCTTGGCAAAAAGCTTCCGATCATCATTTCTCATCCTTTCCAGTCTTTTAGCGAAATAAATGTAAGGTCGCACCTTCGCCGTGCTTAGGTATGCCGTTCAAAGTGCGAATATTTTATGGTAATATTTTTCAAATTATTATGCAAAAGTAGGGCTCTAAAACTATATTTATTGTGTCAAAACTAGTCAATTGCCCCATTTAGAGTTGAAACCGCATGAAAATCCGATTATCCTAACTTTTTAGCGCAAAATCAGAATTTTTCCGAGCCATTTTCTATGGAAAATCCCAATTTGGCCGACTCGTGGACTTATTTGATGACGTCATGTGACCCATACTAGGTACGTTAGTACTTGTTTTGGTATCAATGGATGAGGAGGACCCTCGCTATCTCTTGGTATTGGTATCAAAACAATAAACATCGGGGGCTGTATAACGAATTCCGAGCCCCCCCCCGCCCCCCCCCTTTGTAATCCATGTACCAAAAAAGGCGTGGTATATAGACGAGGGGATTTTGAGAAAAGAGTGTTTTGACTAATTATTAGTTGTTTGGACAAATTTGAACTTATTTGGCATTTTGATCCTACAAAGTGTCATTGAAATGGCTAGCACATCTATTTCGATTAATTTTTAGTTCTTTGGGAATTAAACTGCACATGTTCCCATTAATATCGTTGATCCAGGAAGGGCATTATGACTCATTTATGGGATTTTGGACTCTTTTGCTGTTATTTTTTTGGCCAATTGTTGACCCGCAGAATATGTAAATTTGGTGGCTATAGCACTCAATCCGCTCATTTGTGTTCCCTTGGATTGTACACCCACAGGTTCTGATGAAACTTTTTGAAAAGAAGGCAATTTGATGATTTCCTATTATTTTGGACTACTTTGACCTTTTTGGCCATTTTTTACCCAACATTAAAATTTGAAGGCCAACACCCATCCGCTATTGTAATGTCCCATGAGGATGACGGAATCCACATGGTTGGATGTTTGTAACAACTTACGCCGTCAAAACTTTTTCTGAGCACTTTTTGCCTCATTGGCCGGCCGTCTATTGGCCAAACACGCTGTTTACTGTCTTTTTAATGGCTAAATCTTATCGTTGTTTGTGTCTTGTCCCGGCTTCTGTGTCACGGACGGTTGGCGGTGATTTGCTCCAAGTATTAAACCCTCTCGCTCATGATAAAAAAATTAATTGCAAATAATGCAAGGTTATTTACATAAAAATATACCAACTGAAATTAACTTCTTCGATTAAACATACTGAAGTGGGGTGTCCTTAAAAAAAAAATACATGATTAAAATGCAGTTTAATTTTTTGAATGTTTTCACTATCCACATTTACAAATACTTGTCGGGAGAACCTTAATTTAGAAAGTTTATAGATGCCTCAGTTCCAGATGCAGAACAGCAAACGAAGATTGATATTACGATCGGGAAAACTCTTCTTCTATATTGACAATTTGAACGATAATAGTGAAGAAATGAGAAGTGATTACTATGACTCAAGGATTTTTAACCCTTAAAGATAACGAAAACCTGTTGAAGAAACGAATATTTTTTGATAGCATTTCGGGATGTCCAAGTGTTTGTAATATTGTACCAGAGAATTAATTCAGAAATACTAAGAAAATAACACCTTACCCTTTAAATATAAGAAGTTTAAAAATACGAATGATGTCAATAAACATTGTTAGACATACGGCAGGTTTATTCTATTGGCTTAAGCACACTATCAGTGACTTCGAAAAATATATGAAAGTGGCGGATAGCTTCAAAGTGAGGATAAGTTGTAGAATTCTCATAAGTTACCTTTGTTCCAGCTGTAGAATGAGAAGAAAAGGAAGAAAACTGCATTGTTCCAAAGATACTATTCTCCATGCAATTACGTGTGGTAGTAAGTGTCCGTTCGGACAGTAATGACTCAAATCTCACGATTCCTGTCCTTATTATTGCTTCTGTCTTCTCATTTGGCAGGGAATTTTATCGAATCCTGTACTTGTTCGGCTTCATGCTAAAACTCTGGATTGTATGATGATTTTTTCGATTGCCTGATTAGCACATCACTGATAGGTCTTTAACTGAAACACATTTAAAAAAAACAGTGGCCGATTATTACTAAATTGCTGGCTGTAATATTGACCTACATGACCAAATGGCCGTCGATTATGAGTTGTTTTTAGGGTGGTGGAATTGATAGTTGATGACATTCGCCAAGACTCGCATCTCCAAGCAGGACATCGACACCATCCTCCATTCCAGGAAGTCGCTTCTATTCGACGGGGGCAAGACCTTTGAAGAAAGAAAAGAGAAATTGATCGGTGTCGCAAAGAGAGATAACTGACTGTGAGCACTACAGACGTGCGGAGCTAAGTGTGGGGGTGTAACACGCATGTCTTTTTACATAATCCCTCAACCATCCGATCCAAGAAGTTCGACAAGGGAAAATACGACTCTACAGACACGACGGCTTAGCAGCTTTACACAGAATATCCGAACCGCATCGAAAAGAATCAGGAAAACATCACTCAAACCTTCAGAGATCGCCAGCAAAGGAAATCAATTATACCACAGGGACGCAAACTGCCGCAACAAGGACCTGTGCCCACTGAAGTTAACGTTTGAGCACTAAACATCATCTACAGCGCAGAAGTCAAAGTAGCCAACGAGGAATCCACCAAACTTTACATCGGACTGACGGAACCACCTTTCAAGAACAGATTCAACAACCACAAGTCATCCTTCAGAAATGAAAAGCAGCAGAACCCTACCATTTGACTCGGAAAGTGTTGGCTCCCGGCGGACTCAGATTCCGAGTCAAATCTGACCCTTTCCGAGTCAAATTTGACTCGGCAGAAATATGAGTGCACATAGGAAAATACAAACACCATACTTCTCCACCGCGGTCCGTCCGCAATTATCATCATCCATCTCATGCCGCCCTCTACGAGCATCTACTTCTTTCTCCGACGTCCGCAACACCATCGCATATTTAAAACATGGTTTAAACGTTATC
The DNA here is from genome assembly GCA_023653785.1 of Ophioderma brevispina. Lineage (NCBI taxonomy): Eukaryota > Metazoa > Echinodermata > Ophiuroidea > Amphilepidida > Ophiodermatidae > Ophioderma > Ophioderma brevispina. The sequence goes on from JAMKCH010044504.1 coordinate 9,441, forward strand.
ATGGTCATTTGGATAATAGAACACTTTTGTACGATATAAGTTATGTGATTCAGTTGATAAAATTATAAAATGTGGGGTACCACACGACCCAATTTTATGCCCTTTGTTATGAATTATATATGTAAATAATATTGTAAATGTAGCCTTTTTGCTGATGATACTATCCTGATGATACTATCCTGATCAATTTATTGATGTAATAAGTAGTGGATTAAAGGAGATTAGCTAGTAACTGATTCAAGGCAAATAAATTATCGGTAAATCACGAGGACCGTCAATATCAAACCTCCATTTCCTGGTAATTCTGAAAAACACATAGCTACACTTTAAAATGTTCAAGCATTCCAGCCTAATAAAATTTTGCAATGTCGTTTGGATAAGATGAACAACGCTAATTCTGAAAATTGGCATCACACATTTGATTATTTTGTAAATATTTACAAGGGATGTTGGCGATTTTGGACCGAATTTTATACATCACTGCAAACGTCAAATATTTCAGGTGTCCAAAGGCTGGTTTTTAAAAATGTACTCATAAGAAAGATTATGATGTGATAAATTTAGATCGATGCTATTAAATCAATCCAAGAATTTTCCTTACTTAGTAGTAATAATTTATTTTGACGGAAAATAGTGTAATTCTAAGCGAAGTTTACGCGGGAGGTCGCATTTTGCCACAAGCGTGCATTAAACATAAATTATGCATCAATAAGCTTAAATGAGGTTATAGATACTATTTTGGGCACTAATTTGAGCGTTTTTTAAACCCCTGTCAGACTAGGTTAATGTTGTGAACAAATATATTTGTGCCACTCCGTTTAAACAAAATTATGAATTTATTATAGAGAAGATGAATGTGTACTTAAAAGGTTAGGCGTAATTTGGCCAATGGATGGATCAGAAGATTGGTCTGGAGCGAGAGTGGATTATAAAACAGCGCTGTGTGTGTGATGTGATGTGACGTGGTGTGGTGTGGTGCAACTGTGTTATGTGGCGTAGGTGCGTGTGTGTGTGTGTGTGTGTGTGTGAGAGTGGGTGGGTGGTGTTGTGTGCGCGCGCGCCTCAAAGTGCACAAACTACCGCATTCCTGCTTAGCCTACAACAAACCACCGCATACCTGCTTTAGTAGGGTTATGAACGAGAATCCCATTCTAGAATTTTGGGGAAGAAGGTTTGAAGATATTTTTTATAGTTTGAAGGGTGCTGAATCAGAATTTTTGGGTCCAACCTCTAGGAAATGTGGGGAACTTTGTAAGATAAGGGGGTAAAATTAGTACAGGGGTAAATTTGAAATCAGGTCAAATTGTGTTTAAATGTACACCAATGTATTTGCCTCATTATATGGATTAAAAAAGGTATAGTTTGTATAGGTTCCGACCTTTAGTTACTCGGCTAGAGCCCTGATAAGGTTCAAGGTCATTCTGGGGCATTCAAAATCCAATGCTCAGATTTTGTTGAAACCGGTGTCAAATTATTACCCTGGTCATACTGAAGCAGAATATTAATTTCAATTCTTTGGGTGACAGCTCTGTATACAATTTGGGGTCAAGTTTTGGTGACCCCTATAGACCCTTGTTACATTTTGCCCATGAATTACGAAACCAAATGCCAAACATTGATATATAAGGCAAGACGAACAATTTGACACCAGTTTCAACGAAATCGGAGCACTGGGTAACGTTTACCCCAGGATGACCTTGAACCTTATTAGGGCTGTACCTGTTTAACTAAAGGTCGGAACCTGGACAAACTATAGCTTTTTTAATCCTTATAATGAGACAAATACATTGGTGTACATTTAAACACAATTTGACTTGATTTCAAATTTACCCCTGTACAAATTTTACCCCTGTACAAATTTTACCCCCTTATTTTACGAAGTTCCCCACATTTCCCAGAGGTGGGACCCGACAATTCTGATTCAGCACCCTTCAAACTATAGAAAACATCTTCAAACCTTCTTCCCCAAACTTCTAGAATGGGGTTCTGATATATAACCCTACTACTTATCCTACAACAAATATCCACAGTACACATACAACGTCAATATTGTAATTGTAAATGTACACAAAAGCCAACATGTCAGCGCCCTGGATAGTGCCATTTGGTACACTGCACAAGAAAGGGTCTATCAGTACAGATTATAACATCCTTGGTGGTTGCTTTTTTACACAGAGTACGTTTTGGGGTCGCTTCCAACACTTCATGAATGTTGTTAATCCAAGAACTCTGCTAACTTCGAAGGTAATAGTTTATATTTGCTTTATGTTAATTAAGTGCTGTTTTTGCAGATTAAAGCTTCAAAATGAGGTAAATTTAATTTTCTGAAATTCAATTGAAATTCCACGATTCTCCAGCTTGAGGTCACTCAGTAAATATAGTGTTTGATGGTTATCGGAATTGTCCTCTACATGGCCATATGTAGATTTGCTACATTTAGGTGGACAATTATAGAGAGAATACATTTGGTTCCATGAAAACCGGGTCAAAGACGATACATAACGACAACGTTGTTATCCATGTGCCACAATCTATTGTTTTTCTTCTTAGGGCGTGTCTCCGTTTAAATGCAAGAAAAGCTAAATTATTATTTTCCCCAATTTTGAATATTTAGAACACCAATCACTTTCTACTGCTTTCATTTTTCCTTACATGAACAGAACATGAAACTCATCTTGGGTTATATTAAGTTTCTAATTATGGTTGTAGTTTTGCTCGCCTCCTCTGATATTTTGTACCTCAATTCAAAATTTGCAAAATTAAATCTTACAGTGGCATCTTCAAAAGGCCCTCAAGCTTCTGGATGACTACAAGAATTGTACCTTGGCAAAAGATGTTACCAATGAAGAACTTTGGAGAGCGCAGAGGTTGAAGCAGGTACAGTAGTATACCTACAACAACTCTGGCTACCATGCTTGCTTTATTTGTTTTTCATACATGTCTCTATCTGTCTAATTAGACATTTTCTTCTTAACACATGGAATCCATCTATCACACACATACACACACTCCACGCACACACACACACCCTCACACACACACACACACACAAACAAACAAACACACTCCACGCACACACATACAGACACACACAAATTTACAGGGGCGGGAATACAATATAATTTGTTTAGTACACTGTATAATACTATAGAGTTTTCATTTTGGAAGGAGAGGGTTCCCGATCTCATTTGGGAAGAGGGGTAAATCACACAGTCAGATATTAAATAATCAATGAAAACATATACACATCATTGTAATT
>JAMKCH010044505.1:0-12641 GCA_023653785.1 Ophioderma brevispina
AAATGCGGAATTCGAAAATCGCGTTTCCTAATCACTGATTCTCTAGACTCTGTAAAAGTCAGCCAAATCCCTGAAAATTCCATAAATTCTGACCACAAAATAAAATATCAAAACACAACTTGTCTCTGGAGAATAAAAAAAATACAACTTTAAGTAAACTTCTACTCTTCAAATATTTTGTCTGAGAAAATTCAAGAAAATTGCCCGATCTAGGTTTTAATATTTGGCCTACTTACGAAATGCGACTACGGCCGACCAAGATACTTTTTATATGGATTCATTTTATCCTTTTTAGACCTTTTACGTTGCCAACATCTCTATTTCTTTCAAGAATTTACAGCTGTATTCAAATTTAAGTGCTTTTCAGTTATTGGAGGAATCTAAAAGGTTTTATGTATAAACGCGACTCTCTGAGACTGAATTTACTGCTTAATGGATGCATACATTGAAATACTTTTCTCTAAATTGTCCGTACGATATTTATTTTTATGACAGGTTTTATGTAAAAAAAGCTCTTTTTCAATGGAAGAGCATTACATCCAACGCATTCTAACATATTTTTATATATGTAGAGGAAAACAACACGACTCTCTTGGATTTTGCAACATTAGACACGTTGTTTAACAGAAAGAGCATATCTTGAAATATCCCCCCCCCCCTTATGCACTAACGGAAGTGCCCATGACAAAATGAAAAATCTTATTAGAGTTACTGTGATTCTGATTTTCATAATGCATACACCTAATGATATAAACAAAGTAAATAATTAATTTAAAAAATCTTGCAAAGTATAGTAGGCCATTGGAGCTATAATATTTTATATACATCATGTGTGTGGGAGTTCCACATGATTTAATCGTGCTGAAAAGTATACCATGTTATTTGTATAACCACAAGGATTCAGGAAAGGTATAGTTTGTACTATCTACAACGTAAAGTTTAAGAGTTATAGACTAAAAACAGAAAAAATCAATAAAAAGGGTCGATAATAAATTTCAGTTGTACAGGGGTCAAATTTGTTGCTCCGATTTGGATAAAAATGGTGCAAATTATTGGTGGAGCTCATGGGATCAAAATAAGGAATAGTTTTGAGTGTCTCAAATGCTTGCTTAAGAAAGTAGGGGGAAACAAGGTCAAGCCCCATTGAATGCAATGGACGTTGACCTTCTGTGCCCCCTACATCGGTAACTAAGTATTTTAGACAGTCAAAACTATTCCTTATTTTAATCATATGAACTCCATCAATAATTTGCACCATTTTTTATGTAAATCGGAGCAACTTTAAAATTTGACCCCTGTACAACTGAAATTGACCCTTTTTATTGATTTTTGCTGTTTTTTTAGAATATAACTCTTAAATTTTACGTTGTAGATAGTACAAACTATACTGTTTCTGAATCTTTGTGGTAAGACAAATAACATGGTATACTTTTCAACATGATTGGATCAATTTAAAAATTTGACCCCTGTACAAACTTTGTCTTGCCCCTTCTCCTTAAGGCACCATTTGCTGCACTTAAGAATAACGTTTCAGTGGTCCCTGTCAGTCTGTCACATATTTAATCACTCAACCTTTTTGTACTTGAGATGTGTTACATATAGTCCTTGGGCCAGATAGGTTGGTCGGTACCATCAGGAGTGGCAAAGCGAGTGTGGTATCAACTTACTCAGAAACATCATCTATAAATAATTTTGCATGATAGACATTCCAAAGTAGTAGCTTAAGCCTGCTAATTCGCATAAACAAAATGGCCGCCATTGAAATTGCTCCATAACTAGTTTTAGCCATATGTTGTCTTTTAGAAGGAATTCTTTTAGTGGAATAAATGCTTACATTAGGTGTTTGACAATGGACAACCACCAGAACTCAAATCCATACATTTTAAATTAAACCTAATCTGCATAAATCCAAAATGGCCGCCATTTTCATAAATTTGAGCCTAATTTGACTTTAACAGTCAATGTTCAAGGTATCACATGGATGAACAAGCACTTTTAAAGTTTGCAATTACACTCTTGTACTAATATAACTATAAACTGTCTGTCAGAATGAAATCTTTTTGGTGGGTTGTATAGATTCAAAAAAATGAAAAAACAAATTCAAAATGATTTCTGGTTTGAAGCATTATCCTCTTGGTGTCAGGTATTACAGATTTTCAATAATTTAAATTTGGATTATAATAAGCTAAGCAATATTTATGGTGGAATGACAAAATTAATATTGGTGGCATTCCAGTATACTACAAACATTGGATCTCAAATGGCGTTCTATTTGTTAACGATCTACTAGGTGAAAATGGATGTTTCATGACTCTTGATAATTTTATCAGCACATTTAATGTTAAAACAAATTTTCTCGAATATACCGGTTTGCTAAGAGCTATACAGAAAACATGGAATCGTCAGGTAAAATAATCAAAATCATAAAACCCTCTGAGGCCAAGGAATGCAGAATTATTAAGCAACAAACTAGGCTGTAGAGTTTTATATGATATATTGATGAAATACACATGTACATGCAAGGAATTCGATACAAATGGCAAAAAGACTTTAACTGTCATGTTACTGAAGATGCTTTGCAAGCGTATCTTTGAGTTAAAATTTAAGTTTACAAATGACGTAAACTTGAGGTGGTTTCAATATAGAATAATACAAAGGATATTGGAATAACAATTTGTTGCTGGGAAAATGAAAATAAGACAGATGCCTTTGTCCTTCTGTAAAGAGGGAAGTGAGACCTTGACACATCTCATTGGTTGGGTTGTGTTTCATGCTCCTCAACATTTGGAACAAATAAAGAGGGATCGACGGGAGTACACCTGCCAGTATTAATTTTGATGTTACACCTTTTCAATTAAATTTGGTATTCTTATAGACGCGCCAGTACAAAGCTAATGTTCAGGGTGGGAAAGCTTCATATATATAAAGCAAGCAAGAGTCGCTGGAAAAAAAACCAGATGGAATTAAAAAAAGAAAGCATAACTATTACTATAACACCAGAAAATATATCGCAACAAAACAATTGAAATTAAACGACTTTGAAAGAAGAAATGGACGAGGAGATGGTCATCAAACAATTTTCTTTGTGTAACAACTATTTTATTTATCTAATTGTCACGTGTATCTCTAGTTACAATGCATTAATAGTTCTTGTTAGAGCTTATGTACATTTATTAAGGTTAGAATTGTTTATAAAATGTTGGCTTGGTTTTGTAGGTATGTTGTGTTGTTGGACTATAAAAAAATAATAAAAAAAAAGAAACATGTTTTTATACAAGCTTCGAACCCTGTGGGGACCAACCTTAAGATGCCTAATTTGCATAAGAAAATGGCCGCCTTTGGAAATTTCGTCATAATTATAGTCCGGCCATATCCTTTCTTGTAGAGAAAATCTTTAGCTGATGAAAATAGGCTAACACAAGGGTTTGAAAAATGGACAACCACAAGAACTCAAATCCATTCAATTTTTAATTAAACCTAATTTGCAGAAAATCAAAATGGCAGCCAATTTTCGTAATTTGAGCCCAATTTGACTGTAACAGTCATTGGTCAAGCTATCACATCGATGAATCTTAACTTAAGGGTACAATTACACTATTGCACTATATTATACATATGGGTATGCAGACCTCAAGGGGACAACTTGAGCATGCCTAATTGCAAAAACAAATTGGCTGGCCCATTGGAATTGCGCCTTAACTAGTTGCGGGCATCCTGACTAATAGAAGAAATTATTTTAGGTACAAAACTCACCACAAAACTGTTTAAATGAGATGTGATAAAACACGAACCACAAACCTGAATTCATAGCAATCCATTAATCTAATTTGCATATCCCCAATGGTCGCCATTGTTAAGCAAAATTAGCCATTTGTTAATTCGCGTTTGCTTTTTGAATTGTAGCCACTTTGAATCTGATGGACGTTTTTTGAAGATGTTAATGTATTACACTCGGAAAAATGTGTCTATATACATAGTTTTACATCACCTAATTTGCATATAGATATTGGGCATCGTTTGTTACTACCAATGTGTTTCAGTAGTTATTTCAATCAATTAGAGATATATGCGGAATTTTGGCCATAAATAACATTTATTTTCCCAAGTATTAGACATAAATTCACCAATTCACAAGTTCTCATTACAAGTATTTGCCAATTAGTATCGGATTTGCATCCTTTAATAGTCTGTCGCTTCCTCGTCCCCATAATCACCAGAACTGTTCAATGTAATGACCTCATCTTTCATGTTTTCACGTGTCGATACCTTTCACAAATCTGTACAGGACATCCCATTAGCCTTACATACACAGTCCTGGCACCTTGCACACTCTTGCAACTATGGCCAGGGTAAGATTCTAAAACCAACGTCTGATGCAGGTTGGCCATTCATCCACTTGATATCAAATTTATCAACAGGACGTACAATCCATCCATGCCATTGGGGCTGAATGGCTGGAGAGGCTTCCTACGGCACCATATAATTTGCCCCATCTGCATGAAGGTAATAGGCAGTTCTCACATAGAGGAAGCAGGCCCGATTCAATTTTGGCTTTCTTGCGTCTAAACAATAGTAAGTACCGCAAGTGGAGTCGGCTCCAGGTGTAAGATGCTCACCACGTTCAATACGCAGATAGATGTTACTTGGTTGAGAGCAAGTACTTCTTTCCACAATCAACTCTCTACGCCCTTAGTGACTGCTTCAAGAGGTTGGACTTTGGCTTAAGAAACTATCCTCTGGAAGTAAGGTGGGTGGCAGCTGGTCTCTGTCCACACATATGATGCTTCACATTATATAATACTTGACCGCTATTCTCTTGCATGCCTCGCTACAACTATTTACATATTTCTGGATGGGGCAATTCTGCTAAAATGTAATACGTTTTCTCTCCGGTGGTGTTGGACGAAGACATCTATGATAAGCCCGCAGGAGGCATTTAATGCTGTATAAAGCTTTGATTGCCACATGGGTTGATCTTTCCATACAGGCCATTGTTGGCTCCAACAATGGGCAGACCAAGAGATTCTACATTGTCTGTGGTGCTTGTTCCACAACACAGGTAAGTGTCCTTATCTGCTTCCAGGTAGCCTCACTTCTGCAAGGAACCTTAGATCGGCCATTCTGGTTCTCAATCTGTTGAGCATCGCCATTCAGCCCATGGGGAGGTTTCAGCTCCAGGTGGAAGATTCTCACCAATGGTTCAAATACCAGTAGATGTTACGTACTACTCTCCCTTAAAACTGCTTAGAGACTGATTCAAGAGGTTGACTTTTGCTCAAGAATCTCTGTCTGGGATTAAGGCGGTTGGCAGTCAGGTCTCTGTCCGGACATAGTGTGCTTCACCTTAGATACTTGGCAGCGATCTCTCTTGCATGCTCGCTACAGCTACTGTTGGAGCAATTCCTGCTAGGATGTATTCTCCGTTTTGTTATTGCGTGAGCATACTTTTTTTTTTTTAAAACTTTTCTCTTCTGCCACTTTTAATCATTTTGTGATTATGATCTTTTTCTCAATGGTGCAATACTTTGTACAGTGTGTGTTATACGTGCGGTAGTAGTCTTCTTTATTGTTAGATCTAGGAGCCATTTCCCATAGACCCCAGGCCAGGGTCCACTCTATTATTTTTTTTTTTTGTCGGGTGGTTTTTAAAGTCGTTAGGGTTAGACATATGAATTTCACGTGCAATATAGGATTACACTTAAACTGCCCATGATTAAAACTGGCCACCCTTTAAAAGGCAACCTAGTGCTAATGTTGGGTAACAGGGCGGTTATTTAGGATATATTCCGATAAGGTTTATTAAAATAGATGGCCATGAATTCGTTTTGTGTTTAATCAAACCTCATTTTAGTAGTTTTGAGCCTAAATATTTCTTCACCGATTCTGGATATCCGAACAACTAGTTATGGCGCAATTCAATGGCGCCATTTTGTTTATCAATTTACTTGCTTAAGTTTGTCACTTGGAAGTCTGCATCATACATTTTATAGTTATATGTTGAGCAATAGTGTGATTATAACTTTAGAGTAGTGTAAAGCTCATCCATATGATACCTTGACTGGTTTTGAAGTCAAATTCATCTCAAATTTACGAAAATGGCAGGCCATGTTGGATTTATGCAAATTAGGTTTAATTAGAAATGTATATATTTGACTTCTGTGGTTGTCCATTATCAAACATCTCATGTTCACATTTTTTTACCAAAATTATCCTTCTCTACAAGACATTGGTTGGCTGAACACCAGTTATGGCCGCACTTTATGGCGCCCCTTTTGCTTAGGCAATTAGCAGGCTTAAGCTACTACTTTTGGAAAGTCCTATCAGGCATTGAAATTATTTAAGTTGGAAGTGTCTTAACCAATGTTGGTAGTACTCCTCGTTTTGCCACTCTATATGGTACCACATATGCCAAATATCACCTCGTGCCCAAGCACTAACATGTCTCTAGCTCCAGGGTTATATAGGTTTATTCTGTTAAACAAAAGCTAAGTGTGAGGACAAGAATCACTTTTCAATCAAAAGTCCACTACTAGTTAATTAGCTAGATTAACTAATATGTATGCTGCAGCATGCATATAAGGCATACACACACACACACACAACACGCATGCATGCACGCACAAACACACCACACATACAACATACTACATACCTCATACTACATACACACAAGCTGCACACACATACCAATGGTTTCCTGGCTTGCTCTGAGCAAACTTGTGTTCAATTGTTAATTCTATTTTTTGACCTACACAAACACACAACACACACATCCAGATACTTACATACATACGTACACACATACATCACACACACCACACACACACATACAAATTGGTTTCTTTGTCTTGCTCTGAGCAACAGATTTGTTCAATTGTTAATTCTTATTTTTGACATTTGTTTACAACACACACACACTTGCAGGCACACACATACATACTAACTATGAGCAGTCACTTAGGGAGGTGAGGCAAGGTGTACCAACTTGGGAAGGGGAATGTAACGCAGAGAAACATACTATAGGCCTGTATGTAAGTGTAAGGCCTGTACGGTATAGGAAAAACAATGCACTGGGCAGGAATAATAAAAATTACTGTGCACTGTGAAAAAACTAATCAACAAACAGTGGAAATTTCCAGAAATTAAGTTAAACTGTGGCAGAGCAAAATACGATAGCCATAAATTGCAATGTCGCAACACAGATTAAAAACTGGTAAAAGGGGACGGGGACAATACAGACAAAATTGACAAAATGGGACTGACGTTTCGAACAGATAAACTGTTCTTTATCAAGGATAAAAATACACAATAATATAAAACTAGTAACTACAGAGCATAAAACAATTGCTACAAACGATCATGGATGAGACATATTGCAAAACGTTCAAGAAAAAAGTAGCAAGGCACAAATAGGACTGTGATTATTACAAAGTAAGACACAATGCAATTATACTAATGCAATATTACAGAGCAAGTGTCACTTAGTGTCAAATTCTATTGATAGGCTGCATGCACTGGGCTTATTATAGAAAATACACAAGTTTACATTCTGAGGAAATATAAACTTTTTTTTAAATTACTCATGTACAGAAATGTTACATTATATTAATGCTATAACATAATCATCTTAAAACTACTTGTACTAGCACATTGCAAAATGTACAACTGACCAGAGGTACTGAGTGTGTTATACCAAACAGACATGGGGTGTATCCTTGCTTAAGTCTGTGACCCCTAGCTAGTGTAAATAAACATTCCAGCACACTGACAAACACAACTAAGGGCAAACATTAGACCGCAAATGCATCAAGGCTAGCATTATAACATATAATCATCAGGACAAGTATGCTGCATGCAAAAAAATGCCTACTAATTGTCACCTTGGAAATCAGGCAGGCAAAAATCCAAAAGTACCGCCCAAAAAAACCCAAAAATTTTTAATCCTCAAATCTAAAATTTTTACATAGAAATCCACCACACCGCAATTTCAAACTTGCATAAACCGCTGTGATTTTCAAAAGAATTGAACAAGATACAAAAGTACTATTTTTTCGATTTTTCGAGTAGGCTGCCCTTGACAGAAAATCTCTACTTGATGGGAAAGCCTATCTATTGATAGGCTATAAAAAAATAACCGTTGTTTTTTTTCGATGTAGCCGTATAGTAATTTGGAGTCTATTTTTATTCACAACTTTAATTACGAGTTTGGTTCCACCACTAGCTATCTCCCGTACCACACACAGTAGTCGAATGGAAAAACTAGCCACTTTGAGCAACATTTCTTTCACATTTTAAACTCTCACAAGGAAATACAACAATAACCACGCCAAGTACAGGCTAAATCAACCAATGACCAAATTTTTCACATATGGTGACCGAAAATTTGTTGCTAACGAATCTACAAACTCACAGCCTTATCTTTGAACGCCCCGCAACAGGATTCTTGTAGCCAACACCTTGTAGTAAGGCAAATTGATGTGAAATGGTTTGAACGCGGAGTAATACCTCAATTTACTGTCAAATGCCATTTACTTGGAAAAACATACCATTCAAAACTTTCAATCATGAAATTCCATCAACTTTTCTTAATATACCCAGTGCATTTTCCGTTCATACATTTTAAAGCACTTTTTCAATGTCCATGCAAGACATATTCCACCCAAGATTTTTGATCCTCACGGCAGCTAGGTATGGTGATAAAACCTATATATACACAATATGCTTTAAACTAAGTTAAAATTGTCATGACTCTGTGAAATTAACCCTGTTTGCGCAACCTGTTTCAGGTCAAAAATACTTTAAAAAGTCCATTATGATCAAGCCGTGCTGCTTGCTGAGTCCCTCAAATGCCTGATTTGTTGCTGTCATGAACATTCTTGTACTGGCCATCCACAGAGACCCTTGTAAGTCGAAGGGAAGAAACCAACAACTAAATCTTTGATTGTATAAATATTATTCCATAAAATCAAATAAAATTAAATCTATAACTTCAGGAGTCAGTCCCTGAATTTACATTTTCTGTTTTATATTTCAAGATAATACCCTGAGATCATCCCCCACCAATCCCCCACCCCTTATGGCAACCCGTGATAATATATTGGATATTGTCATGGGGTTGCATTTTTGGGTCACCCCTTTCCACCGGTATTATTATTTCATATTGATTTTCAGAATCCTCCTTGTTGAAATGCTTAATAATCACTAATTCAAAATCATTCTTACCACCAGTTCAACAATATACAGAGCTTCTCTCCATGTCCCAACACACTTCTTTCGTTTAGACCAAAGTCCTCTCATTGTAACCTTCGCTGATTCCAGCTGAGATGTGCTTGGATTCACGCAAAGTGTTTTGCGGCACAGGTGTGATACATGGAGGCTGCCTAAGTCAACTGGAAGTTGAACGAGGTCTTGCCGATATATGAAATGCGATGTGCGTAATACTTCACCTGCGAGAAGTCACCCGGAGCCTGTAGGTCCAATATCATTATGTTCTTTACTTCTAGCCCGGGTTGGTGCATACAGGTCTCACCATAGGCCGACACGAGCTGTTTTTGCACTTTTGGGCCATGTTATGTATAGTTATTTGAAGACTTACAACCACAGTTTGATCTGAAGGGTCCTTCATTGTAGTCGTGTCTGTAAAATGTTGTTTCAAAAAAATAAACATGTCACTATTAAGTAAAATTGACTTTGTGCACACCTCCACTTCCTTCTCCTCTCCCCTCGTCCATCCTCCTCCTTCTCCTCCCTATATTAATCCATTGTTTTCACATGTGACCAAATTACTATGATTCCGTATATGCACTCACATAAACACATCAATGCATTTTACGCCAGTCCTGTCAACGAGAACGTAAGTAAAATTTAAATTTGGTGGCGCTTTGTGTTGCAATATACCAAAAGACGTGCAAAATCTCACTTTTTCATGAGCTCACTTACCTGGGTGATTATATTGTCAAATTTAATGTACGTGTGGCTCTAATACTATAAAAAATAGTTGTTGTTAGGCAGGCAGTATAACTTTTGTCAATTTAACCACAACTTTGGATTGAAATGACACAAACTTTCACAATCACGTGCCTAGTCATTGACCACTATGTGTTTCTATAGGTTACACACCACTACACTCCCTTTTTTAACATTCCGTACCACACAGTAGTCTATGGAAAAACTTGCAACTTTGAGCAATTTCTTTCACATTTTAAACGTCTCACACAGAGGAAATACACAATACCCACCACGCCAAAGTACAGCTAAAATCAAACAAAATGACCAAATTTTTCAACATAATGGTGACCGAATTTTTTTAGCTACGAATCGACAAACTCACAGCATTATATTTGAACGCCCAGCACAGGATTCTGTAAAGCCAAAACCTGGTAGTGGGCAATGATGTGAATGTGAGCGCGGAGTAATTACCTCAAATTTTACTGCTCAAATGCCATTTACTACTTGGAGAAGAATACATAACCATTCTAACATTTCAATCATGAAATATTCCATCAACTTTTTAATATAAGCGTCCCATTTTCCAGACATTTAAGCACGTTTTTCAGATGCCATGCAAAAGTAGTTCACCCAAGATTTTCGATCCTTACGGCAGCCAGATTAGTGGCGTGTATAACCTGTGCGATTAGCATCAACCGATAGCATTGATGTGATTGCAACGTCTTGTGGTATTGTTTACATCTTTATTTTTGGCATGATTGGGATTTAAGAAAGCGCAGGCAGGGGAAGGAAAGTAGATGTTAGGCGTTCGGGGTTTTTCTTTACCTTTTTCATGATTGAATATTATAAAAAGCGTTCCTCCCGGCCAATTTCAACATTTAACGTCTTCAATTATAATATGGTCCATTCTTTTTCACTCGAAATTAAACGATGATGTAATTTCAATTAGCAAATGTCATTCATGTTTTCTTTTTCGCCATTGAGAAACCAAAAATGAAAAATGTTCTTTTTGAAGTAAATAGTCCTTCCTCAGCAGTTCGGTATTGAACAATATATAGAGCCTATACATCGACGATGGAATTAAAATAAACTAGTTGATAGCCTTAGTTTAGAAAGAAAACGCAAATGTATGGGCAAAATGCAATTCGACATGAACGCGCTGATTATACGTCCTTTTTTTTAATAACGTCAACTTATATAGACCTAAACTGTTTTCATTTAGAGGATTCATTTCAAACTTTTATATAATCATCCAATCGTCTTGCAAAAAGTTGCTCATACAAATACGGAGCCTTTCAAAGACAATATCCAGTATCAATGTTGGCATGATATATACAAAAAGGAAAATTAAGAAGTAGCATGCGTGGTTCAAATGAAAAGTCAGTCAATAAGTGATAAGCTGAAGTTAAGCGGCAAACCATTTTCATTGATTGCGAATAGCAACTTAACCAATGAAGTTCACTTTAACAGCGTTTTTTCCTGAAAATGTACATAATTTGATAATTCAAATACTCTCTAAATTTGTTAGATAAAATACAAGGACATTTCTGAATTGAATTTTGATTAATTTTTTTCAAAATCTATTAGATTTATATTTCAATGTATTTTGATTTAATTTTAATCTAAACTTGGAATTTTGAATCTTCAAAAATTTGAACTTGAAAAAAATAAAGAAATTTAGAGAGTAGTCATGGAAATTCAAATACTGTCATAAAGACAAATGCTTATTGTGTTCGAAAAGTTTGAAACCATATTTTATTAACAATACCAATTTATCGTTGCGCGGAAAGGCGAATTCGAAAATCGCGTTTCCTAATCACGGTTCTCTAGACTTCAACTTCAACTTCAACTTTATTTCCATAAAAAAATTCATGCTCACAAAGCAAATCACATAGAACAAAATTATGGAGGAGTTGAACAAAAGGCCAAAAGACCAGACTGGGGTCAACCCCATGAAACTAATGTTACAACATCTTAGATCCGGGATATAACAAACACAAAACACAAAAAACGGCTCAATTCCCATGTTATTCAAATTACTCAAATTGAAATCAAACAGCAATAATTACAGTATAAATACAATAAGCAAAAACTATTCGTTTTTTGGAATAAGTTCAGTTTCTCTTTTAAATTGTGTACACTAATGAGGTACGAATTTCGAATTTTTGTAGATCTTCCCCAAATTGTTCCACAGAATAGGACCAGATGTTCGCGACGGATGGATCATAAAAAACTTTCATTATTTCCTCGTAAGATTGTAATTGTTGATATTTCTCGTGCCAACTTGTGAAACGCAGACCGTTTTACTAAAATAGCCGTTAAATGTACTCGGCAATTTGTTACTGGAATATTTGTACATAAATATACCAAGCTCATTTTGTATATATCTCCTATATTTAAGGCGTTATATCTGGCCAATAAGGGTGCAGTATGGCTTCTTTAATGGCTATTTGATATTGTCCCACACCCATTTTTGAAGCTTTATAAATTTAATCAGGTACGTTTTAACAAGTAATACTCCCCCATATAAGATTCCATAATTTTATAGGCAAAGTTCGAGTAAAAAATAAAGAGTAAAGTATACATTCCGATATAAAAGTTTTAAATTTGTTTAAACAACCAATGTTTCTTGAGATTGTTTTGGATAATTATCAATATGACATTTCCAAGTGAGGTTTTCATCATCAATACAC
>JAMKCH010044506.1:0-18459 GCA_023653785.1 Ophioderma brevispina
CCTACCAAACTAGCGTTTTTCATTTAACAATGCTAAAACGCAATTAGGTTGAGTATCCCTATATTAACGACTTCGGTTCCATATTATAAACTACCCGTTGTGAACCCGGAATGATAATCAACGGAGGCTACGCTACATCTGTTGTCTTTTTTAATTCACTGTCCTTTTTAACCCCTGTAGGCCTTTTTCTTTATCTCACTCATTTTTAAGCATGCGCCGTCAAGGACACAATCGATGCTGCCATTCTGGAACATGTGCCTCATTAGGACAGGCATCACCCGATGTCAAGTCAGATGGCATCTCAGTGTTCCAACTGAACGTGGAAGGTCTCACCAGGACAAAGATCAACAACATCGAACACCTCCCAAACGCATAAAATCACTACGATTCTCCTCCAAAGGACCATACGGTTACTGACAGTTCCATTCCTGAATATTTGCGGCTACATCCGTGCTGCACACACCGAAGCGCTACCCCTGGGTATGCCACCTTTGCTAAGCTCAGCCCAATGAAACAAATTGCAACCTCACCTGCATACCTCCCCCCTGGAATGGGCAACACCCAAATTGCAGGGTTAATGTCACCAATGTCTACAAGCCACCTAACTCCCAGATTTCTCTACCTACTTATGGTCCGCCTTGCATCTACGCTGGTCATAGCATTACCTGGGTTACAGGAATTACCAACTCTGACGGGAGCTACCCTAGAGGGCGGGCTTCCAAATCCGGGGTACAATTTTTTTTTTTGCACGAGCCCCACCACCGGTCAACATTTTCTACTCTGGAAGGTGGAATACGAACTACAACTCCCGACCTTGCTTTTGCAGTCCCAACACAGACCCTCACTGATCGCTCAAGAGAGTCTTGCTAAGCCTATACCAACAAAGCCGGTGAAAAGGTGAAACTTCCGCAAGGCAGACTGGGACGCAGTTTAAAAACCTGGTGGATTCAGAAGTGCCCAAACTCCCGACACCAACCTCGCTCCAATCCGGAAAATTCGTACACACACTGTTTACTGTTTATTAATATCGCAAAGAAGACCATCCCACTTGGCCTGTCGCCGCAGTTATATCCCATCCTGGATGAGGATGTGATACTCTTTACAATGGTTTCCGAATTCTGATCCGGGAAGAAGCGTCATCTGCTGAATATGCCGCCCCAGCAATGGTGGTCACATCTCTCACAAAAAGAAGCTGGACAGAGTACTCCATAGACCTCTGAGAACCTTCCTGGTTGGCCTCGTCTTACTCCATCTGAGTTTCTACCAGCGCTTTCAGGCATTGCACCATCAGTCCTTCGAGAGAACACCACACCACAAACTAGTGAACAAGGGTCCTGTGGACAACAAGCCCCGGCTGCATAACACTGTCAAAGAATAACACCAGGCAAGGCAGACAGAGACTGTGATCTCATCGACCTTTCTGTTTTTTTCGACACGCTGTAAGCTCTCCAGCTCCCCATCACCAGAAAACGACGTGCAATATTTTCTCAATTAAACTTTACAATCATGTTGGAATTTTTTTGTGCAATTTTGCTACATGGTGTAAACGCAGAAATACCGTCAGCGGTCACGCAGCGTGCTTTATTCTGATCATAAAAACCATAGCTAAACTCGATTTTTAAAGACGTATTCATTCCGACATCATACTGGATAACTGGGTAATGCATGAATGAGTAATGAGTATGTCAAAACGGCTACGTGAGAAGACGCTGGCCAATTGGCTGAATAATTATATCGCATTACAGTAATATTAATTTTTTGTGTCTCCTGAAAATGGTACATAGCGGGTCTTGTCCGTTTTACCGTTTTACTACAATTTGATGTTTTGCTCTTTGCTCTTTTAAAGAGTGAAACCGCAAAAAGGTCAAATGCACATATGAGGTTTTTCCGCACCCACACACGATATTCCACAATGTTGAATATACACCTGGCACAAAAAGTATCTGCGATCAGGGGAGAGAGGGGGGGGGGGGGGGGGTGGAAAAGTGGGGGGGGGGGGGGGGGGGGGGGGGGGGGGGTGGGTGGGGGGGGGGGGGTGGGGGGGGGGGGGGGGGGGTGGGGGGGTGGGGGGGGGGGGGGGGGTTGTTTTTCGATCAGTACTGTGCCCAAAGGTCAACCATTTTTGAAAGTTTTCAAATCTACAATTTTGTTGCCTAGGTCTTGCTCTTTCATTTACTACTGTCTTGTAAAAACGCTCTGCAGAAATTGCTGAATAAACGCCCGAGACGCAAACCCCTCAAAACCAAAAGTTGCAGTTTTGGGATTTTTTTTCAATGGGCAATTTGCATGTACTGGGACAAACGAACACCGGGAACACCACAATCAAATTGCAGTAGGGCTTTCTGCTCATTCAGTCGGAAAACCTCTTTTGTGTAAAATCAAATAACAACGTTTTAAATTGCGTTGTACCACACGTGCCATTGAAAAATCCAAAAAACGGCAACTTTTGGTTTGGGGGTTATATTTCTTTTGGGCACCAATCCCTCATCATTTTTTTACGTTTTTTTTACAAGCGCGGTGTTAAATGAAAGAGCAGAGACCTAGGCACCAAAATGAATTTTTGAAAACTTTCAAAATGATCGGACTTTGGCCCATTACTGAATAAAATCATGCCGAGATACTTTTTTTGTGCCAGGTGTATTGCTATTAAGCTGAATATCTTACCGAAATTAAAGAAAACTCCTATTTCGTTTCGTCGTCATAGCCACATTATTGCACGCTTCAAAATCGACTCTAGCCTTTAATCAATTCTTTTCCTTTCCATTCCCATTAACTCTGGTAACGAAAAAGTCCCTCTTACCCTCTTCGATTTAGATCGAATGGATGAAACATTAAGACAATATTTATCTTTTTTTTTTTTCTCAATAAAGAACGATTATATTTTCCCCATTTTTTCTCAAATGAAAATCTCTCTCTCCATCTCGCTCTCTTCTCGTTCCTTAACAACTTACAGATTTCCCATATTTTATTTACAAACATTTGTAATGCATTTTTGCCTGTGTATTCTGTTTTTGGATACATAGGATATGGATACCATTTATAACAAATTAGGGTAATCCACTAGAATAGCAAAGGATATAAATATTAATTTAAATATCAATTTCAATACTAATTAGAACCTAATGAATAATTCAACAGTGTTTCCCCTTAAGTATCATTTTAATGTAATTTATTACGAAGACATTAAAACAGTTTGACTGCTGATATGTATTTTAGTGAAACCTATACCTGATGGCCAATCAAACCAACCACCTGCACTGCTTGCTTCCCTGCATTGATGACATCTTTAGCATCGGTACACTGAAATGAAGTAAACAAAGAATCTAAGGAAAAGGACTACAACAAGATTATTTAATAAGGCCTATTCAAATGATGACAGCTCGGTAAAGTATAAACTTCACAACTGTTAGAACAGTGAGGGTTGATTCATATTGGCTTTAAAGAAGGGGTGTGGTTGGTCTGAGCCACTGGAACTTTTGAGATATTTTTCCCTCAGCTTTCCAAAAGGGTGATTATACAAGTACATGTTCACACATCATAAATATTGTAATCCGATGTCGCAATTTTAAAATCCCGGTTAATTTGGCTCAAGTTAATATGGTAACCATACAAGGCCTTTGGTTAAAGGCTAAAATTAAACTGGATGATAGTAAAAAGCCGCTAAATCCCGCCTCTAGTTTTCAAAAGTCCATTTTTTAGCATTCTCATTATAATTGGACAGTGTTTGTTGTATATATCCTGTAAGTGGTACGTGTAACACAAACCCCTATTTGTCAAGACAGATGATATTTATGCTTTGTTTTAATAATATAGTCGGGCTTCCGACTTTTTTAAAAGTCTATAAATTTTTAAAAAAAAATGACATCTTCAAGACCCCAAGACCACAGCTTTTAAAATGCGTAATGTGTCCTTTTTTTTTTTTTACAAAGACCATCAGTAGTACTGGTTGTTGAGTGAACCTACCACCTACAATTACGAGACACAAATGAGCATTTTGAATTTTGACCAAAATGACTGATAGTGGCTTTAAGATAACAAACACATCACTAGGATTATGTCGGACGAAAACTTGGGGGGTGGCCTGGAGGCAATCAATGCTGTGCAACCCTGAACCCTAATGTTTTTAATACTTCTACCAATACAACTGTCAATTCGAGACCAATCACACACATATTTTCATGGCAATCATTTTTAATTTGGAACACTTTGGAATTGGTCTTCATGGTTCACTAGCCCTATGCGTGGTTTAATTTTTTATAAATAATATCGTTTTAAAATATCTTGAATAGAACCCCTTTAATTTGGGGGGCACAATTTTAAAACAGTTTACAATAAGATTTGACCCCCTTTTTAACCATTTAAGTCATTTTACCAATCATATAGCTCAAAACATGGTCGAAAGTGTTACAAGTATCAAATTTTACGATCCCTTATGATTAAAATGACAATATTACAGAACATTTATAAAAGCTTGACCACTGTGTAAATTTAAATTGGCGTTGGCCCCTATTGAAAAGTGGTACCACAATTTAAGAGTACGTTACTATCATTGTATGTAGAGGGATCCATACTAACTAAAAAAATGTGTTAGAAAAACCTTTTGCGATCACGTAGTGGGGGTAAAAACGAATAAGGCCCCTATGATATTCTCCTCTTGGTTCTAATAGTGTGGTTTTGTTTATGTCATGAAACAGTTCCCGTACGATTTTGCTGCTAAAATTGATTTTCTGCTGTTTTGAAATTCCATGGGGCGGAACTAATCAGTATGACCTTGGACCATTATGGGGATATAACGCTTTAACTAAATGTTGGAACCAGGCGAATATTATATAAATTGGTTCTAATCCTTATAATAAGGAGAGAAACGTTAGTGTACATCAAAACACATTTGACTTGATTTTCAAATTTTTCCCCCGTGCTAACATTTCCCCCCAATCCCCCCTTGAAGACAGAGAGAAGCAGTCTGAAAATTTGACCCCAACTCATTTTCCTGACAGTAAATAATAGGCCCTATTGAAACCCCAAAAGGTACAAAATAATTTTAGCATGAAAAGCAAACGGGAATGCACACCATACCGCACTGTAATATTCCTGTGTAAGATGCCAACTGAATGGTGATGTGGGACATTTTCCTAATCTGTCAAATGGTTTTGAGTAATAAATCTCACCTTTACAATCAAGATTTTCTGGTGCAGGATTTTGTTAGCAATCTTCGGGTATATTTGACAGCTTTGCACACAAGCCGAGGCGACCGCGTCAGACCAGAAACAACAACGTACTTCCAATCTAATAAAAAAGCACATAGAAAAGTTAATTTGTACCCATTTGCATTGTAGTACAAAGAGTCTACGTTTGATTTCATTCAGTTCAAAATATTGGGAAAAGATTGCAGTCGATAACCAAAAGCTTTCCAAAGACAAATCGTTTTGAATGATATCATAATGATCGTATTTTCAACACCTATCTCATTTTGCTTTCGTTTTCGACTACAAGCAAAGACAGGTCACGCAAAACCACTTGTTTTTCTTTTTCACAAACACAACTGAAACTTCGAATGGCCGCTATATAAAAAGTAAAAAAAAAAATTTTAAATCGACGGTATTCCTGTGGATTTTTGCTTTGTTACCAACTTAAATTGTTTAAACAAAAACTAATGATAGTCCCTAAGAGAATGATTGTCTAACCTAGCATGCTAAACCATAGATTGTTGAAATATTAAATGCAAACTATAATTTTTTAAACAAATTAAATGTATAATTTTTGTATTTATATTGAAATAAAAATGGAATGTTTAAAAAGCTATAATGAAAACCAACCCCTCGATTTTCTCAGTGTAATACTTTTCTCTTTCCTTCCTAATTAAATCCACAAAATTAAGTTACAGGAACATACCAAACGGTCAATTCCAGGAAAAGTCGCATAAAAATAATATCAAAAATTCCTGGGCGCCCAATTTCTATTTGTTTAGTGTTTATGATTGTCTATACATGTGGCAGTGGGAAATTTCGGGAACAATTTTTTTTCTCGTTGTAAATATATATTTTAGACCCTCCTTGATACATCATATTTTTATCATGAGAAGCGTCAAATATTGTTATTTTTTTCCAATTAGGAAGCCACATATCATTAATCAAAGTTTTTTCTGATATGCTCGTCAAAGAAAAACCTACAATTTTATTTTTTTTTTGACTTGATAGCGTATCTAATATTTTGTACCAGGTCCATATAAAATGGTTGTAAATGTAAAGCTTTTTTTTTTATTTCAAAACTTTTTTCCGCAAAGTTTTATTGCCTTTTCCTGGCTGGCTTCAATGGAATACGTACAAAGGAAGGTGAACTTTAATATGGCCCGATTTCAGTCTATATATTTGGTTTATTTTTGTAAATGACTTTTTATACCGGGCCCAAAACGCATCCTGTAAAGTTTCTCGCCGATATTCAATCAACAGTTTAGAAGTGAGAGCTAAAACGGTGATTTTTTTATCCCATAGAGTACTGTGGTAAATTTAATATTGGTCGAACCAAATTGGGCACATTTTTTTCGCTCATAATCTAAAACCAACATTCTTTAGCCCTAAGATTTCACAGGGTAATGAAAAAAATGTAGCTTTTCTTCTGATCGCAAATTTTGACCACTTCGGCAAAATCTGGTTCCGGGAGACGAGGCTATTAGCGATCGGGCATGGAACTTTTAAAATGACTTTGCTCACAAATTCGTTACAAGCGATCGTCCTCGGTTCATACTTCGAGTAATTATAAATGTTCGCAATGAGCAATAATTGTTTTAAGGTTATTTATTACTTTTCACTCACTGTTGTACAAACGTAAATATTCCAGAATTTTAAAGAACACTAATCAGTGATGAACCCGAAAAGTCAAAATATTCTTTAAAAAATTGTCAGTAATGCATAAATTTTAAGGATAAGTCCTTGTTAAAAATAATTCTCATGTTACTTTTCCAAGTGACGAATCGCCATCGAAGGAAGAAAACGGCGGTCCTTCAAAGTATGACTCTCCATTCAATACCTGTTGTACGTGGTCCTTTGTCGGACAGTAACGAACTATAAAATAATCCGATTGTGTACTTATTAGGTTTCTTCTGGTCTTATCATTTGCAGGGTATGTTCGGGTACCCGTACTTGTTACAGACATTTAAAAATCTGATTTTTGATGATTTTTTTGATTTAGTAAATCACTGATAGTGCCTTTAACAGTATTTTACCTTTGTGAGTATTTTATGTTGTACATCCAGCGGGAAATCTATTCTCATGTGAACCTATCATGATAAAAGTCAAAAGATAAGGAATGTGTTCAAAACATGTTACTGGGTAAACCACATGACCATGTCTTACGGTTAAAAACACATTTAGAGTCGGTCTACTACGAACAAACTTTTACCGGACACTCAACAATATTTATAAAGGAGTCTAGGTTTTGCCGCCGGATACCGCTACACCATTGCGATGCACACGCCAAAGAATCATTAAACCACGAACAAAGCGAGACACGACGTGCTAATTGCGACGTCATACCCTGCATAATGTATGTCGTGTGATATATCCCAACCAATTACTGCATGGGGTCGTGCATATACAATCAGAGGTGACAAGAGGTTCCAATAGCCCATGTGAATTGAATGAAGATTACGGAATATCGGAACAAACAAAACGGTATAATGGAACGATGTCATGGATGGGAAATGTTTTGAAGAAGTGTGGTTTGCCTTGTTTGTGCATATTAGCAGCGTCAAGAGGACTAAAGACGATGTCAGAACTAAACCACTGTCATTTTCGCTAATATGGACTTTGATCTATTGCAACCCAAATTATACTAAGTTTCTATGAAATTATTATGAGCTTTCTGTGCTTTGGAATATCGCTATACAAGTGACCCAATCAAATGTATTTCGACTCAGTGAGAATAAACCTACTAAAATACAATAGCACCTTATGGGTGTGAAAATAGTAAATACACTGCAAATCAGTCTGTAGATATTAAAACACTTCAAATATTTTAGTTTAACATTCTCACAGTAAAAGTATAGGAAAGTAAATACTAGGGTAAACACTTAAATAATAATTTAAAAGCTTTAATAAACAAATCCAAAGGTTTAAATCTTATTCGCGTACATATGTTTAAAAGATATATTGTGGTATATCATGTTTAAATGTTTTTAATTTGATTTTAGTAATAACTGTTAAAATTTTACGATAATCCTAAAAACTTTCATTTGTAGTGCAGGAGTAGTAGACACACCCTTAAGGACGTAGTAAACAACGGCTTTTTCAAGATGAACATCTTTTCGAAATGAAGAAAATTTGCATAATACACAATATATAAAGATATCCGATTACTCGATATAACATACGAAATGTCAAGCATCTAAATATAATTTATGTTAACACTTAGTGCATCTTCTGCGCTCTGGTGGGTACATAAGGGCAGACTAATGAGAAAACAATTTTCCCATCAGGCTTTTTCTATGAAACGTGGCACATGTAATGACAAACTAAAAACTGAAAAAAAATGAAAACATATCGATCAGTTTTGAAAATTAGGGGCGAAACATTAAGTTCCATGGAATGCGGTCATGTTGTCTTTGCTCTTCATCGCACATTGTACACTAAAAATAAACTACTGGTTGTTTTGATTTGTGTTAAGAATAGGCCAAATTGATTTTGTAGAACCAAAAAGTATGGGTTTGATACATTTCATGATTTTTGTTGATTTTTTTTTATTCTTCTTCGAAACAAAGGAACAATGTATTTTACTATAATTTCAGGAAAATGGATTTCGGACCTATTTTAGGTTATTTGCATAGTAGCATGCAATTAGCTAACGAAACCACCCAAGGTCAAAGGTTACATAAATGCGGAAAATAATTTTGTCACCGACTACGGCGGTCCGGTAAGTATGTAATTCCTGTTTCTAAAATTGAAAAAAAAAGTTGGCGTAAATTGAAAATTCTCAAGACAAGACTGGAATAATACCGAAAGGCATTGTCGGAAAAATGGATGCGCCCGTAGAGATTACGTGATTACTTTTCCGTGTCTGCGAGCACCGAATTACCCGACAAAAACGTTCAATTTTCTCGCTAGGTTCTATAGGTTCAGACCCAATTACGATACATATTCAAAACAAAACATAGTAACGGACCCTCTGATGCAAAAACCTCCATAGAACCCCTTCGTTTTCCGAGATAGTTTCATTTACACACATTCGCTCTGACGCACTGATAACGTTAATCTCTCGCGCATTAGCCAATGTTAGATCATTCTTTCGCAGCTCGGTGACACAGACTACCACACTTTCCGGCCGCGAGCCACCGACCGTCCTTTGGGGAGCTAACGGGGGTCCAAGTGACCAACAGGTTTAATTTTCTCGGAATTTCAGTCGTTTCATCAACGGTTGCGCAATGAAAAAAGTTAGGCGCATGAAATGAGAGAAATGAGAGAAAGAGAATATCAAAAACAATGTCAAATAATTACAGCCATGTTAAACACAAAAGGCCAGAAAAATAAAGAAACACATGTTTGAGATTTAAAAACCTTATTTTTAAAATACTTTTATTTTGTAAGCTTAACGTTAACTTGGCTACCTAATTATTCTGTTTGGTATGTACTTCTTGTCGTTGTGAGGTTATAATTACTCACTGATTGTTGTTGTTGATCATGTTGTTGTTATGGTTTTCATTGTTTTCATTTGAAGAAACCGCTGCAAATATATGAGGTTAAATAATGAGGTAAAGTAATAAAGGTCTAATCTTTATGATTCAGTAAATATTTTTTTACATAACCGTGGATTCTTTAATTTTAAGCTCAAAATATAACTTTTTCTGAGACACTATAGTGTATGGGTTAGTGTGCTTTAAAAGTTCCCATTAAAAACGTTGTCCATATTGGAACCATGTTTTACCACCCACTCTCAATCCAACGGTAGACAAGAGCTCGACTTACCGTTATGACCCCAATTTGAAAGGCGGCTAGGTATGCAAGTAACCATTCGTAGTGGTTACCGCCCCAGACGCCAAGAGTATCTCCATGCTTGATGCCTAACTTTAGCAAAGCTCCTGCAAATTGCTGACTCTGTTGTAAACAAATAGTAAAGATGTAATCATTACATAAAATGGATAAATAGCGATAATGCGAGGTGATTAAATATGTGGAAATTTAATTAGCGTATAGAAGATGGGCAACTACTTTAAAGGTGCATTTCTTGGTTACAGCATCTTGTGTTTTATTCATTGTTCACTAGATATCCTTGAGAAAAGCTTATTCACAACTTTTTACCTGATCCCGACTTTGCGGTTTTGTGTTTGAGCAAATGTTCGTTTCCCACGGTCCCATAGGCCACTGTGCTATATTTTACACAAAATTTATACAAAATTGCGAAAATTTGCACGTAAGATTTGGCACACATGGATTACTAATGGTAACGGTTCAGAAGACATGAAAATCTCGACTGTTTGAGGTAAGTCGGGGGGACGAGGCTGTGGATCACGAAATGCCCCTTTAATAATAATAAAAAAGAAATCAGGAAGAGTTTAAAAATAAGTATTGAAAAAAAATTGTCATACCGTCTCCCGCAAATTGAGATGCAGTGGTGGCGACTCTACAGTGCGTGTAAAAACATTTTTGAAATTCAATCTTGTGTTCTATCTAGTGCACCAATGTCATTGGAATGTTTTATCATGGACTTGTTGTGTTTCTCTCCTTGTTTTGTTGGGCACTTCATTTCAGCTTGTCCTTACCATCCTGAATTGGTGCAGTTTCATCTGTCCCTGCTAATTGTCCACTGTGCGGTCATGCTTGAAACTGGTTTCAGGATATTCATGAAACTTTATTCTAAAAAGTATGTTTTTCTTTTTTAAATATTGGTACACTAAGAACACAAGATTCAATTTCAAAAGTGCAAAGGTTGTTTTGACTCACACTGTGCAAATGCCAAGATCTAGTGGCTGACTGTAAAAGCAGAGGATGGTCTACATACTACTTTCCAATAGAAGTAGGAAGCAGATGTTTCTGCAATACATCAGTCAACAAATGTCTAACATCTTTGGGAATTCCTAAAGGAAAGAGGAAGGCTATAACCGATACAGCAGCCAATATTGCACTCAGAGTGAGCTATGTCATCTGGCTTAGCAGAAGCTCAAAGGCATTCAGACAGATGGAGCTACAAGCAACTCCAGCAATATGCTCTGAGGGAAGTGGAATGGTTGAGCGCTCACAAAACCAGGGTTAACACGCCAAAGTCTGGTCCGAAGCCCAGAGACTTCAGAACACACTAATCTAGACAACGAGATACTGCATAAGGTGAATTTTCCCTACTAAGTCACCTTCACAGAGGGAGATATATCAGGAGTGCTTATCTTAAAACGGATAAAAGTAGGCTCCGAAGGTGACAGCGCTGGTGTTCTACCAATTATTTATTCCTACTCTATACACCAGTACAGAATAAACAAGAGGCGATATTGTGCGTCATACATGTCAATTATGTATACCATATCGCGCTTCAAAATCTAAGGGAAAAGCCTTTTTGATATCAAGTCAATATGATGCATTCAGAATGTTAAGTTTAGATTAGATGTAAAGTTAGATTATGTATTCACCAAATATACCGTCATGTAATTATAAATTATGCCCTTAACGTCTCCCATTTCCCCCCTTCACGAATCTATCACCCTAGGGCATCTAAACAGTATTAGACCTTTGTAATTTTCTGAGAAATTCTTGAGTGTCATCAGTTTTCTGGCTTGTTTTGTTCCCCTTGCTTTTTTTGTTATTTCATTAGTAGGAATTTTAAAATATCTACGCCGATTGGAGTCCGAAAATCCTCTTTTATGGAATTGTTTATGTTTCATCTCATTTGCTTTTATCAATCCAGAGATATAATAAATTCAGTGCGATATACCAAAATCAATTTTGTGCCACTTTTATGCATGGGAAGAGTTGTTTCGCCTAGCTATGCCATGCTGTCTTGAAGCTCACAAAAGATTGCAACTTGACAAAAAAAAACCACAGTATTAAATTTAGTAACAAAGGACGTCTATTTTATCGACACCAAGTTTTTAATAGTCCAACAATAATCAATTCATTATAAAAATCTTCTGTTCATAATAACAAACATACGAATATTATTGGCACGCAATGAAAACGAAGCTTTTGATCTATTACAAGATTGGATCTGTTTAAATCAATGCCAAAGGAATTAATTGCAACCAACTAAAATCTTTGTGGCATTCTCCTAATTGTTGAAGGCAATAAAAATGGGGGAATTTGGAGCAAAGCACAATTGTGTAGATTTTGCGTTTCAATGATACTTCAAGACACCAAAAACTCTCTGCCAGGTTGCTGTACGCCGGCTGTCCGCTCAGGGTCTCAGGGGTGGACACGATTTGCTCGATATGGGCATTGGGGAGTTCTAAACTTCAGTTCGGGAATTCTTACGTGTATTTTCTACGGCAGCCTCGGTCCCCACGTGACATTGCAAAATCACCTTGTAAGCCTTCTTCAATAATCTTAAAGTAAATATCATGATAATTTAGGAAAATTATTTTCTTCAAAATCCTCGGGTTATGGCATTAACCGCCGCTCTTAAATTGGGGTTAACGGTCCTTTAGATATAAATATTCGTGACCATGCCTAGTCTTTAGTTAAGTTTGTGTGTAACCGTTCAATATTTGTAAGAGCGCCCTCCTACCGTACGTCGTTAGGATAATGACTAACCTTGGGTTACGTCGGAAGTGATGCTGTTCGTTGCTGTTAGGTGGCATGTCCTACGCCCCTGATGGTTCTCTTCTGACAGACACATTGTATGTTCTGTCGAATGTTATTCACTTTTATCCTGAAGCCGAACTTCCGATCTTAACTTCCACCATTGCGTAACTGTTTTTCGATCTTTTAGAGTTTCTTTATGAAGTAAGCCCTTTTTAAATACTTTCATATCTGTTCAAGTTTGAATACCTTTATTTTAACGAATTCTTTCCCCGTGTCACTCAACCATAAAGTGTCATACAACCCAATTTTTGTGTTCTGCAGTAAACTGGAGTTATCTCCCGATTGAAATAAGCAATTGAGATGAAACAAAAAATCCTGGAAAGCCTGGTCTTTTCTCTTGAATGTGATACACAAAACAACTTACTTATTTTGAGATATAATATTGAAAAAAAAATCGGTTTTTGATTGTACCATTTTTTTAGACAGGCTGTATTGAAACGTTGTAAACACACTTTAAGACACGCAAATGTGTCCTCCTCAAAACTGGCATATGGCTTCAAAAGATACGTCTTAGGAGACTGAAGTGTCTTACTTGAAAACATGACTTATGCATGGATGTTTGAGTGTCTTGCTCTGTCATCTGGA
Organism: Ophioderma brevispina; assembly: GCA_023653785.1. Lineage (NCBI taxonomy): Eukaryota > Metazoa > Echinodermata > Ophiuroidea > Amphilepidida > Ophiodermatidae > Ophioderma > Ophioderma brevispina. Next base: position 13,362 of record JAMKCH010044506.1, read on the forward strand.
CATGTCTATAGCGACGTGTCTAACTAATGGGTCATATATGTCACATAGACATTTGTTACCGTACATTGATGGCTACAAGAGGCACTATAGATGCAGCATTTGACTTTGTTTTACATTTTACACAATTTAAATATCCTTTACCCTTGTGATCCCCAGGGCGGTCTTTGACCTCAAAAAGAGCACACCCCCACAGACACTAGTCATATCTCATGCCTATAACACCAGGCCAAGACTCTAGCATGCAATTTGTAGCGCATGAAACGTTTTAAAATTTTGATAACTTGAAGTTTTTTGATCTTTGACCTCGCTTACCCTATGTCAGACGATGACAAGGTCATCATTGACATTTTTCATCTTTCATCACGTCTACCTGATGGCACTTTTCGATTTGCCATATGACCCTGGTTATTTTACACACAGATTTTTGATTCCCGTGACCCCAGGATTACTTTTGACCACAAACTGAGCACACCCCATTGTTCATATAACATAACACCAAGATTGCAGCATGCAATTTGTAGAACAAGAAATGCTTTGAAGATTTGGACAAGTTTTGACCTTTACAAAGGTAAGAAAATGTTGCTTACAGCTGGCATAGAATTGGCTACTGTCAGTGACCAGAGGGTTTATTGATTCAATCCCACAATGCACCAGTTTTGGGAAATTTCACCTCAATAGGGTATGTGACCCCCCAAAATCCCATTCTTAATAACACATAAAAACCCTGACTTTGACACTCATTTTTTTGTCCCCGCAACTTGTTAGTAATTTAGTACTTACGAATTTTTAGCATGAATCATAATGTTTTGGTGGTCCGCTAGCTTCCGTGGAACTTTTATCCCAAACTGACACTTATTTTTGTACAGTACATTATATAGGCAAATTGCAATGCAGTATGGCTTGGTTAAAGACACCCTCTGGTCAGTGACTGGGTGATTGTTATGGGACACTCTCTGAATATCTACACTGTAAAACGTAAGTTTTTAAGCACCTAGCCGACAAAACAACAAAATCAAAAATACAAACTTTTTTGTCAAAAGGCGGGTAATTACTTATAGACAACTGCTCCTATAAATTACTATAAAGCATTGAAATTCAGCATCGTATTCCTCATTTCTAAATCAGAGCAATGAGAATTTCTAACGTGAACGCCTTAACGCGTTTTAAAACACGGTTAAATGTGCCACAAATACATTTAGAAGCTTAACACTATAGTGTTTATTGTGTCTAAACACATGAACGTCATGCTATGGCAAAGTGTTAAGAATGTAAACACATAAACGTCATATATGCATGTTATGGAGATGTTTAGAATCTAAACATCTGAACACCTAAATGTTCAGAAATTAAATGCTTAGACATGTCTCAAAAGTGAGACAAATGGTGTTTAGATACATGGTCAAATCCAGAATACATGGATTTACAGTGTATTTAAATTCGGTGGTATGAAATTTCAAAATTTCGTGAACGTTAACAAGGGACAGACGCGAAGAATAGCTCTTAAATTGATCCGAATTGATCTGGCCATTTATATTTCTTACATGAGCCATAAAGTCTGCGCGTACGATTGGGCATGTGCTTAATGATTTCTAAACATAGCTCTTCCTGCATTTTGTCCTATGTTTTCCGTCTAAACACGATGGTAGACAAAATTCCCAAATCGAAATGCTAAGTTTTAAAACAACATTTTTAGTATTTGATAAAGAGCACGCAGCTCGCAAGACGCGTTTCTGGACTCTATTGCGGGTCCTTCATCATTGCACTGCTAGGTGTGGATTACTGCTTTTACACTCCCTTAACCCAGCTCGTCTTTCATAAGCATAGAAACATCAATGTGTTTATACTTCGGTATGGCTACTGCCTCCCGGAGATGTAAGCCCACAATTCGTACATGCACCTAGGATAGCTAACTTACTAACCGTAGTAACAGTGCAGGTCCCAAATTTTGTACCTACACCTAGTCGATTAGCTAACTTGCTAACCGGGGCAAATCGTATTGCCCTGTCACGTGCTAATGCCCCGTGACCCGTTTAGATTTTAACCGTAAGAAATGACACTCATACACTGTGAGTGACGACTTCACAGAATCTTACTGTGGAATTTTTGGTGGCTCTGAAAAGAGCCGTTTGGTTTTCGTGCGGTATAACTTTACCAATTAGGCCAACTGGAAACTATGTTATTTCAATAATTTAAATTACCATTTGCCGCTAAAACATTACTCCCCTAATAGTACTACCAACAGAAATTGTGTCGGCGACAGAAGTAATGCCATGCTCAGTTTCCGAATGCAGCCGGCAAAAGAATAATTATATAAACCCCCTACTCTCCATTTTCAAATCATACAGCTTATGAAGAACAGTTTAACTGGGTCATTCTTGTTCGTATGCTTGGCTCTGGTGTCAAGAGACTTGGACCTAGCTTGGCCGATGAATTCGCTATTGCTCGCCTTACTACTTCTATGGCACTTCGTAGACACTTGATGTGGCATCATTGAACGAGAGACTTCAAAAAAGCTGCATGCTCTACATGACATACTTAGACATCGAGTTAGCAAATGTGTACATACGTTATCCGTATATAGATTAGTACACGTGTTTTTTAGGCCATTTTAGTCATATGTTGTTTTGTGTATATATTTTAATGTTCTTAATGGTTGTGGTATAGAATATAGTCTCACCAGGGAGTCTCACCTTAGAACGACTATTTGGTATGTGCTTAAGTTATATGGTTGTTTTATCCACAATAATTGTTCTGTAAGATATGTCGGTGACCAGTTTAGTCATCACAAGCAATTTAAACGGCTATTTTCAGAGCCACACAAACGGCACTTTAAAATTCAAATAAAAGCCAACATTTATATTATTTTGGACCCAAGATAGGGCCAAGTCACTGTATTAGAATTACAAAATAGGCGGGTATATAATGGTATGTAGATCAGAGACCAAACGACAAAACAATTAAACAGACATTCTCAGGCAAAGTAGCATGTCAATAGGTATTACCGTTTTTCATTAACACGGGTAACCAAGATGGAATGTCTTCCTAAATTCTTTGGACAGTACAACTCTAGTTTGAGAAGTACGTAATTAATGAAAGTTATATATCAAACACACATTTTATACTATAAGGGCTAATTTCCAAGCCACAATAAATATCACAGGAGTTTCTGTGAAACCATAACAGAGGTTACAACAAAAATATATTCACACCACTAGAATATTAACTTTTTAGATCAAGATAGGATCTAAATATAAATTTTAGGGCGTAGTTTCGCCTAATAGGACAAAATTCAGACTGGATGCAGGTTCCGTTCGGGACCCGTCGCCCACTCTAAAAATCCGAGTTGATCTGGCAATTTATATTTCTTACATGAGCCATGATAAAGTCTGCGCGTACGATTGGGCATAATGCTAATGATGCTAAACATACCTCTTCCTGCATTTGTCTATATGTTTTCCGCTCTTTGTCAGCGTAGAAGACAAACATTTCTTTGTCAGGGTTCTTATCAGCCATTTCGTTGAATGATTGCCCACATGTTTTCCCTCAACAAAGGCGTTTTCCTTTTCCTCCTTGGACTAAGGTACCTCTCGTCAGCTTTTGTGTTGTTCAGACAATAATTTGCGCTGTAAAGATAAATACAAAAATACAATGCAACATGCCTTTTAGGGTTCATTTACTAGGAATCAACCAATTTTCAAAGGCTAATAAAAATTCCAGGCAACGATGGATCGTCTTACATAGGCTGATAAGACAGATAATTTCAGCGTGTATTTCTCCAGCTAACTTGGATTATGATCGGCCATAACGAGTCATAACTACCCGAATTTCTTCTTAAAGAAATAGGAGAAATTCCAGTCAAATAAAAGCACTCCTTTGTGAATGTAATGTTTTATTTTTTCTCCAATTTGGAGAAATTAATTTTTTCCTCGGAGATATTTAACCACCCCTCTTCAAGTAGGGCCGGTCGGCCGATCGGATGTTTTCTTTTCTTCGTCTTCTTTTAGTAAAGGATCCTGAAATTAGTAAAATCCATTTTTTAATAGCATATCTTATTTAATTTTTCCATCAAAATTAAGTTACAGGAACACCCAAAACGGTTAAATACATGGAAAGTGCACAAAAATATAATTCCAAATATATACTTGGGCCCAATTTCTCTGTAGAAGCTAAGGTATCAATTAATTTAACACAGATTGAATGGGGGGGGGGGGTTCATATCAAAAAAAAAAAAAAAAAAAAGGCTAATTCTGTCTGGCATAGCTCCTGCACACCTTAGGGAACTTTCAGACGATCAAGCTCGCCAAGAAGTGTGACGAACCTGGTAGCCTACCAACACCTTTTGAGGATTAGAGAATTCCATGGAATCACTTTGCTATCCAATCCATATCATTGCTGTCGCAGAATCCCTATCAATCATCCTGGATCAATGGCAGATGGTCTGAGCAACGGCTATCTTCTACCTTAAACCCAGAGGGTGTATTGAGTCAATCCCACAATGCACCAGTTTTGGGAAATTCCACCTCAATAGGGTCATGTGATCCCACAAAAATCCCATTCTTAACATATATAATCGTGACTTTTATACTTATTTTAGCCCCAAAGCATTAGTACTGAGGGAATTTTTAGCATGATCATGAAATGTTTTGTGGTCCTCTAACTTCTTGAAGACATTTATCCCAAGATACTGCCAAGTGTTTTGTGCAGTTTAGTATAGGCATATTGCAATACATTTGGGGATTGATTCCAAATACCATCTGCCTTGAACCTAAAGCAGTTTGTGAACAGCCCATCTTGTAAGCCCAAAGGCTGTGACCTTGGTAGGAAAGCATGGGTCAACCTCAACAGACTCAGAACTGGCATTGGCCGTACAAAGTACTTCTTTCACAAGATCGGTGTGGAACTTTCACCAAACTGTGACTATGGAGATCCACAAACCATTAGCCACATCATAGATGACTGTGAGGTCTACAAGTCCCCAAGAGGAATCCAGGCCGATGGACGATGAAACTATCAGCTGGTTGAAGACGGATCTTCCACTATGATTTTGGACTTCACGGACGAACAAGTATATAGCTGAAAACAAGTACCCTGGCACTCA
>JAMKCH010044507.1:0-29995 GCA_023653785.1 Ophioderma brevispina
AAACAAGTTTCTAAGTTTAGCATCCTTGGGGAATCCCCCACTTCCCCTATTGTGCAATCTAAACAGGTGCACTTAGCAAAACAAACTAGGGGCATTCCCCTTTCTCTCTTTTATAGTAAACAAAGTGCTTTTCCCGTGAGAAATCTTTTCTCAAATAAAATTGAGAAAATAATATTTTTAAAAGTTTAATCAGAAAAATGGAGGCCATATAACAGGATCAACGGTAATTTGTACAATTAGATTTTTCTCAAACAAATCTAATGCACCCCGAGGCTACAAGAATCATAAAATGCACATTTAATAGACAGACACTCTGATTTTATTCTTTGCAGACCAGTTGTCAAAATGTATCTTACCTTTAACCTATCTAGATTTTGTCCATATTCATCTACAATTGTTGTACCATTATGCATGATGCCATTACCCGTCATCATCCACGTGCCACTTCTGACGTTGGTCATAGTTGATGGGAAATCTGAAGGGAAAAATACAAAAATTAGACAAGTATAAAATAAAGCTTTTGAAGATCAGTTGTATGTTGCCAAGATCTATCCAATGCCTATCAGACACTCAAACGTCTTGGTTCAAATAGTACAGGGTAATGTGTTTCTAAGGCACAAGAGAACAGCCCACCCAGCTGCTTTCATTTTGATAAAGACCAGATTACAGCAAAGGCATATGCTGACACAAGGCTAATATAATTCATTCATGTTTACCTCGTAAATTTGACACCGCACGCAATTGGTCAAGATGGGTGACACAACAATGTAACATTCATTTATACATGGCAAATTTTTTTCAGTAATGATCCAGTAAACATGACCATAGTTATTGATATGATTTTGGGTATGAACGTTTTTGCCCGCGGTCTAAGCCCTCCAGCATAAACAAGCATTCATACCCCAAATTATATTCATGAACACTTAAGAAACACTAGCACACAAAGCATGCACAATCATAATCCTTGAACACTAGAGAACAATTTGTCTTTATGTTGACACTAGAGAACAATTTGTCTTTTATGTTAGTTTTTCAGTGTGTCCATGGACTATGTCTGTCAATAGCCATTTCTAGAGCATACTATCCAAACTTCATGTTTTGTCATTTCTCACTTTAGTGATGAAACAACAGAATTTCTGTGCAATTAGAACAAACTTTTTTCTGTTGAAATTTTAAGGAATTCTTTTTGCCAGAAAAAAGTAATTGAGCTAGTGATCCAAATGACCAAAGCCAACATAAGAGAATCTTACCTAAATCTCTAGGTGAATGCGTTGTCACGCCAATCTCTATGGATCCCGCCCACTTGTCTACCATTTTATCAATCCGGATTTCAAACATTTCACCTTCAGCCAAAGGACGATTGCTAAGTACAACTGCATTGTTAAAATCATCGAGGGCGCTGCAATAAAACAAGAAGCAAAACTTGAGCATTGTTTCTTCACAGAAACAGAGGGATTCCCTTGGTAATTCTTTATTAACTTCCAGTATAATTTGTAAGTTTTAAGTAAATTGGGTATATGGAATGGGAGTGAAATGTCTTAATCAGTTCACTGGTCATAAAATGTACAAGACACGCCCTCCTGCTGAACAATCAATGGCTTACAAGTATGTACAGATGGCTTACAAGTACGTACAGATGTCACCAATTTGCATAAATACAGAGTCAGAAATTTGTAAATAGCCAAGATAGAATCTGTTGGGGCCTATTGGTTACACAACATTTGATTTTAATTATTTGGACAATGTCTTGGATAAACCCAAAACAGTCTCTACAGAAAGCTAATTTACATTAGGATCCATTTACTGGGATGGAATTGGGATAGCTAGGGGTAATCGCCCTACTCATGTCAATGTACAACATGACTCTTCTATCCATATTCTATTACCTTTACTGCCCATTATTCAAAAGCGCGCTCTTTGATTGGTTAGTTTACTGCCCATTATTCTACGATAATGGGTCGCGATTACACCCTAGTGCGTGATGCAAAGCGGACATTCTTTTTGGCGTGTGTCACCATCAATTAGGTGAAGTGCTAAATTTTAAGCAGAGGCGGAGGAAACAGGGCGAGGCTCGCTCGTAAAGACGTAAACAACAACTGTTACGTTTTTAGTAAGAAATTGCCATTTTTTCTGTTATTATTTCATTTATTTGGGTAATAGAATAGAAATAAAGGGTGCGATGTCCATGTTTATGCCGAATAATGTGTCCTCGGCAGTAAAAACATTTGAGTAATGGGTCTCGGCTTCGCCTCGCCCATTATTCATGTTTTTACTTGCCTCGGACACATTATTCTTGCATAAACATGAACATCTTACCCTTTATTTCTTAAATAGACCGACAGCTTAACATAGACATCAAAAGACATGGTATTATCACAGTTCATTTACCATATTTCAAATGAAACATCAGAGAGCAAATTCAAATTTTTACTTCAGAATTTAGTATCCATTAAAATCTCCAGCAAGTTATACCACTACATATTGAACTGGGGACCACTAGCACTCTCCCTTCATGAAATACTATTAAAAACTGACTAAATTAGCAATCAACTTACTTTGGTCTGTGTGCCGTCCTGCCATCATTGATAACCTTGGCATGTATCCCGCAATCAGGATGAAAATGTAGCCTGTCAGACCAATCTAGTAACACATCAGGAGCTGTAAATATTTCAACAAAATAATCCAAGTCAAACACTTACACTCATATCTAGAACCAGAATAATCTTTTATTAATAAATTACAGTAGTTTTGACCTCATTTGACCTCTGATATAATCTTTGACCTGTTAATAGAGACCAAATAATGTCAGCTATCCAACAGTCATTGTAACCAAGGTTAATTCTAATCAGGCCAACAGATGCAAAATAAGAACAATTTAATGAACTAGAATTTTGTGATTCTTGGCTTTTGCGCTCGCTATATTCAAAGAATATAAGCTGTGGGCTGCCCAGCCTATCTTACAACTTGACCTGACATGACCTTTGACATTGGCACATGACCTTTGACCTCATCAACAAGCAAGAGATCCCATGTTGCACCTATGACTCAAGTTTGAACTTCAACTTTTTAATGGAGGTCAATTTTACATTTTTAGCCATTTTTCAACTTGACCTCGCATGACCTTTGACCTTGGCATGTGACCTTTGACCTCATCAACATATGAGGGATCCCATGTTGCACCTATGACTCAAGTTTGGTTCCAATAGACTATTTGACCTCGCATGACCTTTGACCTTGGCATGTGACCTTTGACCTCATCAACATATGAGGGATCCCATGTTGCACCTATGACTCAAGTTTGGTTCCAATAGACTATTTGCGCGATCCCCGAAATGCATCTCATTCGGTGCCCATTTCCATCCGGGAACTTGTGACAGAGGTCATGTTTACAAAAAAAATTGTTGTTTGTTCGCGTCGCCGAACAGTGCCTAAAATTACAATACAAAGTACCTTTTCACGCGAAATTAATCTTACAAAAATGTAGAAAAATATCTATGGAACAAAAAACAATCGAGGCAAATGGTGTTGAAATTCACGACAAAACGTGATATTTTCTATCGTAACTGTGCCCTACTTGTCACCTGACGGACGATTACACAACTATAGTGCAACGTCACAGATAGTTTAAGTTTCTGGCATTTTCGTTACGCTCCTAACCGTATGTTTTAGCCGACTTGAGGCTGGTGTAAGTTCCCGGATGGAAATGGGCACCGAATGAGATGCATTTCGGGGATTGTGCAAATAGTCTATTGAAGTCAATTTAAAAAAAAAAAACATTTTAGTGACACATACACACACACACATAAATTCATGTATATGTATACACACGCACAACAGATTGCTAAGTGGTCCTGCCAGCTATGCTGGCGGCCCACAAACTCAACATAAACTACTTTAAATTACAGTAGTCTTGACCTAATTTGACCTTATATATGGGACATTTTACCTGCAATATATATCATTGTATCATAAAATTTCATGTTGTCCACAGGTATCTAGAGATTTCATGTCAACACATGAAAAATGATCAATTGCAACAAACTCCACAGACTCACTCTTAGCAGTAGTTTAAAATCTGACCTCAATTTGATCTTCGACTTGTCCTTTTTGATCTGCAACGTAGTCCACATAATCTGTGATACCCAACAATTGGTTTCAGCCTACTACTTTCTTCCTCGACCATTGAACCTCCATTCCCATCACTCTTTTACCCAACATATTCATTTTTCCTTTCTAAACTCGGAACATACCCACACACGTTAATCCTCTTTTTTTGCACTTTCTTGGATATCTTCCTTCATTTGTGAGCATGACCGTGTTTTTATGTTGGATGTACCAAAACCCATTAGCAGTGCAGCAGTTTTACAAAAGTGTAATCCCAAATAAATATATCTCTCCCACTTTCATTGTCCCTTTAATTCTTTTTTCTTTCCTTTACCCTGCTTTTCTTATGCCCATGTCATCTGCCCCCCACACATCATCGCTGTTCTAAACCAAATCTCTTCGATTCAAATTAGTGTAGTAAGCCACATCAATCAGTATAAACATGATGCCACCGGGTTCGTCCACCTATTTAAACTTTTGGCTACCTCTACATTTTAGAATTCAAACTTTGAATTTTCAAAAAACACCCTATATACCTGATAGATACCACTTAAGAAGAGTCACTCAAACTGCTGTCAAGAAGACCTAATTCGCCTAGCAATCATTAGATCACTATTGGCAGTGCTGCCGCCATATTTATGATGCAAAATAACCTTGTTTGCTAAGTTTACGTTAACCTCAGTATTCTAGTTTTTTGGTAAAAAGTAAATATACTTCCTATACACTTGAAAATGGTCAACAAACAATTAAGTACACAGATTAATATGTCATATTTTGTTTTTTAAAACATTTTTTTCTTCATCACGAAAATAAGGGAAAAACAGAGAGTAATCCTATAAACATCTCTTTGTTAAGCAAATTTATGAGTCTTATTTTCCCTGATTTCAACACCACCAAACGTGGAGGTTTACTTGGTAAACAGTGTCAAGTTCAAGCATATTTAGCCGGGTATTCCCAGGTGCTGCACACAATAGAATCCTAGGAAAAGTAGCAAAGGTCACACACAGCATTACTGTGAAGGTCTGGATAACATAAAGTTCACATGACATGGTACATCATGCATGTTTTATAGCATGCTCTATGTTACCGCATAGTTTGTTCACTATAAGATGAAAGATGACCTTTGATAAATAAGATTGCAAGTATACACTAGGGAATCCCAGGTCATAATGCAACCCTAGGGTGAAATATACTTTAGTAGCTATATTGTATTTTGGCACAGTTTTTTGAGCCCCCCTTTTGACAAAATTTCAAATATATGTGGCAAAAGAATGGGGTTATGTTCCAACTTACCACTGAATAGGGTATTTTGCTTGTAATGGGTGCTTCTTCGTATAATATTATTTTAATAAAATGGTGACACTTTGTAAACATTTACTGCAACCAACCAATATTATTTTTTAAAACTCTGCTTCACATAATAGTTATTGTCAATTTAGAGGTCAAGAACACACAACACACAAGTTTGTCTCAACAATTCACATGATTCTAAAGTCACACTTTAAGATTTTTCTGATGCTTGATGATTTTGGTTGTAAAATAAATGGACCGCTTGTGTCGCCATTTGTCGGCAGTCTGTGAATAATAGCCTCATATTACCTTTGCACATTGACTGTTGTAACCTTTGACCGCATAAACAAATATGTGTGTAATATCCATAACCAAGTTTGGTTCCAATGAACTTCATTTTTCAACCGAGGTCATTTTCATTCACAACTTGACCTCACATGACCTTGACCTTGGTATGCCTTAGACCTCATCAACTAATGAGGGATCTTACGTTGCACCTATGACTCAAGTTGTTTAAATCCATTTAAGTATGCTATATTACAGGCAAATTGTTAACTATCCCTTTTCACAACAACAGACAAATTTTAACCCTTTTTCACAAAACATCAACAACAAAAAACAGTGGACAAACCCCGTGATCCCTATGGGTCTTCTGTTTCCTAAGGCAGGCGACACAAAAAAAAGTGGCTCACATAATGGCCGGGAAAAAAATGGAATTTAATTCAACGCGTTTTCAACTATTAAAAAACGTACTTGAGATTTCTTTTATTCCATTTTAATTGGACTTTTGGTCCTTAATAGCATTTAGTCGGGCTCTCAGTTGTGCCCAGATGGGAAATGGTGTTCCCTTTATGTTTGAAGCGGTTTCTCGACCAAAATTTTGCGTAGATTATGAAAATACAGGTCGGGTTGTGATAAAATGTGCCAAAGTGGCATTTCCGGGGGGTGCTCCTACAAGGGCGTCCGAAAATAGGTGGGTTGTCCAAAGCCAAGTATGGTGAGATTAGTACTCAAATTATATGTTTTGAGCATGGACAAAGTCAATGCGATACCTTTAAAAATCCCAATGGGCTGCCTTCTACCTCAAATCCCAAATGGACGGCCAAAAGGGCGCATTTTAATAAGTATGTAGGCCCACTTATTCCAAGTCCAGAATGTCAATGATATTTTAGTTAACATCTGTTTTTGAACACGAAAAAATCCAATGAGCTACTTTTTCAAATCCTATGGCTGCTTCTACACTCAAAACCAAAAATGGCGCGACAAAAGGGCACATTTAATAAATCATGTAGGCCCCAGCCCAAGTCCCAATTCAATGATATTTTAGTTTATTACTTCTTAGCGTCCTAATATTGTAGCCTTTTTTGAACACGAAAAACCCAAGGATACTTACCAAATCCAATATGGCTGGCATTCTACCTCAAAATTCAAAATGGCGGCCAAAAGGGATGTTATTTTTAATAATTAATGTGTCATTATTCAAATGAACAAATAAAAAAAATCAATGATATTTTAGTTTATACATATGATTTTGTACGAAACAAAAAGCCGAATGAGCTACTTTCCAAAATCCAATATGGCTTGCCTTCTACCTCAAAATCAAAAATGGCGGAAAAAAAAAGGCACATTTAATAAATAATGTAGGCCCCCTAGCCCAAGTTCAAATTCAATGATATTTTAGTTTATATATATGGTTTTTGAACCCGAAAAAGCCAATGAGACACTTTACCAATCCAAATTGGCTGCCTTCTACCTCAAAATCAAAAATGGCGGCCAATTAAGGGCGGTTATTTTAATAAATAATGTAGGGCCCCTATTCTCCAAGTCAAAAATTCAAGATATTTTACTTCTAACTATGTTTTTGAAGACGAAAAAGCAAATGAGTACTTTCAAAATTCAAATGCTTAAATTACAAGAATATTAAAAAAAAATGGCGGCCAAACTGGGATCCGTCAAAAGACGTATTGGACATATTCAAAGTAAATGATGATGATATTAGTACCTTACCCAGATATCAATGCAGTGGTGGTCCAATACTGGACCAATATTTATTATTTATTGGCCTATATGGCTACAATATTGGATAAATATATTTTGCTCATGGCCCAATATTGGCCAACTATTAAACCAATGATTATAACCAATGTTGTGCCGGTGTTGTGCCAATTATGGCCCATATATGGTCTTTTACAACAATTATTTTAAAGAATTTTTAAAACATTAAGAAATTCAAAATTTTAAATAATTAATTATTGATTCATTTCGAATGTACTCAGTAGTAAGATTTTTAATGAAACTGTTATAATATAGTATAATGTCATTGACTATAATGTGCTCTGTTTAAAACACCCTTGTAGCCAGATTAGTGTATTCCTATATCTATTTGACTGAGTTCTCGCCCTGCTATTTTTAAGCCAATATCAATTGCATTTTAGTCAATAATGGCAATGTTATCCCAATAATTGGCTCTATATCGGCTGCTCGTCTTTGGGTCACTATTCTTCCCCAATATTGGACCAGTAAGGGGTGACGATATGAAGCCGATGCCCACAGAGCCAATGGAAAAACCATTATGACAATATGCAATAGCCACGTCTTACCGCTGCCTCAAAATTACCAAACGGAATACCATTATTGCCCTTGGAGAGCACAATATAAAGGACAATAAAGGCCACCCACAAAATACCGATGCCAAGATTACCGATGGGAACCATTGTTGGGCCACTATATTCGTTGCTATGTGGGTAGGGTAGTGTTATTGTTGGACAACAAGCAAAACCCATGAGAGGATAAAATGGAAAAAATAAAAATGGCTACCAGCCTGTTAAAATATGTGACCCTACTCGGCCAAAATCATGGAACATATCGCCAGACACGTTTTTGCGTTATTTGCCCTAAAATCTATCACAATTTTGCAAGATTGTAAAATCCCCTAATTTGTGTTTTTGGGTTCCTGACTCATAAAGCTATCAAAAACTGAGTGTGATACAAAAAAAGATTATTTAATAATAATATCGAGCATAACTATGCAAAATCCCGTGGGCTACTGTACTTAACTGAAACAAATGGCTCTATCTTAGAATGCCAAAGCATTAACAAACTTCAGTAATCCCAAAAATAAAGAATAAATCATAATAATTGTATAGCAGAGATATATAGCAGCCTTAGCTATTGGATCTAAGCGCTTTCACAAAGGGCCGCTGATCACTGTGGCCCAAACCATACCATATTAAACCATTTAGCATCATTTCAAGGGATGCAGCAGAGCGGGACAGCGCTTCATGTATCAGCAAACATACATCGAGATAAACCATCAGCAGACGGGATCCGCTTTCCCAAATATCGCATGGGTAAATCCGGACAACTAAGCGGTTAATTCTTGTCCAGGGAAATTACAAGATAGCTGAATATCGCAGGGCTCGAAACGCACGCCTATACGCATGGATTGAGCAGACACTGGAGAGAGGCGCTACTGATTGAGCTATATTTCGCGAAATAAATTATATCTAAAAGTATACTGTTACAGTTTTAAAGCACATGTTCTTGTAATTTGCGATTATCGCAAATGGTTAATCACAAACCTTTGGGAAAAAATAAAAAACTAACGTGTTTGAATGTTGTGCGGCTACTGCTAACTTTTGTTAAGAAGTTGGGGATAATATGGACTCCATTTTCAAATCTCTCCCAGACTTTTTACCAGAAAAGACATTTTGGCTGCCATTTGCACTTTGAACCGCTCGGACGCAAGAAAAGGGAACAAGTTGGATTTCAACAGTTCAGATTTTGAGATTACTAGCAATTACAAGAACATGTGCTTAAAAATGATACCAGTATGTCCTGTTTAGATATAATTTATTTTGTGTTATGTACTAGAAGATTTTAAATGCTTTAGCATTCTACGAAATGAGCCAATTTGTTCCAGTAAAGTACAGTAGCCCAAGGGATTTGCATCGTTAGGCTAGAATTATAATTAACTAATATTTTTTTTTGTATCAAACTAATTTTTGATAGCTTATTGAAGTCAGGAACCCAAAACACCAAAATTAGGGATTTGAAAATCTGCAAAAAATTGTGATCTGGTGTTAGGGCAAATAAGCAGAAAAAACGTGTCTGGCGATATGTTCCATGATTTGACAGAAGAGTAGGACACATATTTTAACAGGCTGGCAGCCAGTTTATTTTTCCATTTTATCTATCTCGTGAGGTTGCTTTTGTTCCAAAAATAACACGTTATAAATAGGTACTAAATCATCATAATTTTTACGTTTTGAATATGTTGAATAAGTCATTTGACGTCATTTGGCGCATTTTGGAATTTGACGGGGATTAGAGGCACCATAGGATTTTTAAGGTATCCATTGACTTTGTCATGCATCAAACATATTTAATTTGATTACTTAATATCAACATACCTTGGACTTGGCAAAACCACACTCAACCTAATTCGGACCCCCCCATTTTGTAGGGGGGGAGCACCCCCGGGAGTGGAAAAATACAACTTGGGCACATTGTATCAAAACCGACCGGTATTTCGTAATCTACGCAAAAATTTTGAAGTTCTTCTTAGGAAATCGCTTCAAACATAAAGTGAACACCATTCCCAGCTGGCGCACAACTGAGAGTCCCCTTCCCCCGAATAATTTACTTGCCACAAGAATTTACCTAACAATCACTGGACTATTTAATATGGAAAAAATGCGTTGTTATGGGTATTGTTTAAGCTTCAATGATGTAAACTTTAACTAAAAGTTCTGGATTCTGATCTAGTGCAACCATCATAGGTGAAGCATATGTGTGTCCTATCTCTCAATGACGCCACAAAAACACCGTTCCAATATTACCAAGAAGAGAAAGAGAGACACATAACTATGGTATACACCAATATTTTGGACCACTTCCGGTAAAATCGGCCGATCCGAGAACAAGGCCATAAGTGATCAGGCCATAGACCTTAAAAAAAAGTTTAAAACAAGTACTATTACCCAATCGTTAAAGTCTACGTTCAAATAATGCGGGAAGTTCTTGCTCTGCAAGTCTCCTAAGATAATTACGAGTTTCGTTCGTCTTCTGTCTGCGGCATGTTCTAGATGGCGTGTTCTGTTCCACTATAGGACCTGCACAAGCCATGCCGGTACAAATCAACCACACCATATATAACTCAGCAGTGTCGATGTGCACGACCTTGATCGCGGCCATTGATGAAGAAATGCAACCCCATTGTTTTTTTTTTCCTCATGACCCTATCTGGTTCTCCGTCCTATATGAATATGAAGATACAAAATTAGTCTGGAGTTAGTTGAATAAAACAAAGTGAGTTTCAAGTGATCAGAACAACACCAGTAATCTACTCTGGGCTTAGTTCTGGGCCTTCCTGGCCCTAGGAAGGCACCCACTTATAACCTCCTATCCTGCATGAGTTGTAATATTCTTGAAACACTTGCCTGACCAATTGCAGGGTTAAATGAGCCAAATACTGTACCAGTTTATTGAATAAGGAAAATTTATTATCGATTTTTATTTTGCCTTGTGCATACTATCCCAAAGATAGTCACAATTCTCCTCCCCCTTCACCATCCCCGACCCCCCCCTTCCCCTTCCCCGGCCCCGTAATGACCTAACCCAAAAAGGAGCCTGCACAAACTGTTTTGATGGTTTCTAGTCCCATTGACCTGCTTGAATCTCCCAAATCTTGATGATGCAACTTTTGGCATCCTTGCGCTTTTTTTGGGCCAAAATTTGGGCGATTTGGGCCAAAAAATCACCAAATTTTTTGACAGAATCCCAGCCATTTGGGGCCGAATTTGGTTTTAAAACTCCAAAATTGGGTAATATTTTCATTTTTCCCCCCAAAATTGTCACTTTTTGCCCCCCCCCCCCCCCATAAAAAATTCACTTTTCCCGCCGTTTTGGGCCCCCCCCCCCCGTTTTTGCCCCCCCGCCCCCCCCCCTAAAAAGAGTCTGGTTTCCGTGCCACTGCCTCAGCCATATTTGTCCATAGACTTAGGTTGTGCAAAGTGGTTTTTTGACATTTGTTCTCTAATGTAAGCCATTTGTTTTTTTTTTTTTTTTTTTTTTTTTTCATTTCAGCTTTGTTGTTTTATGCCCTTTTATTCACACCAGGTTCCAACAAAATTAATAATAATCCTCAACCTTTTTGGGTATGCCTAACCCACTTTATGAGAAAAATTTGCATGCAAAAAGTTGCAAACTGTTTTGGACCACTCGTAATTTGAATTGGGCAGATGGTTATATCATGTTATACTATGTAATCAACCAACCATTGGGGAGACACTCAAAAAGGGGTAACTTGAAAGGGTAGGAATGCTTCCTAAATCCATACAACTCCACCACTAACTTCATCCAGATTAATTCCCCGTACTCCCGCGCGTCTTGTGTGCCCTTTTCCCATTAGTCAGTATGCCACATCACTCATCATTACTGTACCTAAAGGTCAAAGGAAGGGAAATAATACCTTAAAATTTGCAACATTTGCATCCCTCCAATGCAAATGAAAACCATGTGACACGCATGACAAATCACTGGTGCCTTGAACTATGCAATGGGAAAGAAATTACAAAAAAAGAATTAAAACTGGAATGTTGGCTATTTTTATTTACAAGGACAGACTATCAGTGATTCACCCAAAGAGTCCAAAATATTCAAAATTTTGCAGAATAACTTTAAAAAGTGAAGGCTAAAGTCCTGTATAAGATCAAAGTTATTTTTTTTCCCTGAAAAATTGTTGCCCAGAAAAGAAAGAAAAACGGCTGTGTTCAAAGATATGATCTTCATTCCAATTACGTGGTTGTCATAGTTGTCCCGTATGGACCAGTACTGGCACTAAATTTTGATTTGGTTCCCTAATTTAGTTTTGCCTTCTGGTCCTTAATAGCATTTGCAGGGTATGTTCTGTACCTATAATATACGGTATTTACCAAAATGCAAAAATTGATTTTGTTGAATGATTTTTTTTCTTTTTTTCATTTTCCTGCTTTAGGAAATCACTGATAATGCCTTTAATTTCATCGTAATCTGTGTGGGTTTATTACTATGCCGTGAAACGTAGCATAGTATCCTGCTTATGCTGTTTTTAGTCTTCTCCTTCTTCCGACCAGCGCTTTTTCGCCTTCTTCTGTTCCTTCGTGTTTCTGCTTTCTTCTTCTCTCTCTGCCACACGGCTGGGCCCGATATTGACCAAAAATCGGTCAGAAGAACCACTGGACCCAAGCTACATCAGGGTGTAACATAGTTTGGACCTTTGAGGACCCTCTCGTAGGGGTCAATAGAGGCAAAAAAACTAAAATCTTTGAAGCTCCTTTCTTTCTACATATAAGGGTGCGCTACTGCTGAAAATTCTGCATGAGCATCGTCCTTGGTCAGTGGAATACAGCATGTACCCAGAATTAAAATCGGAAGTCATTAACATTCAAAGTGGCGGCATTATCTAATTATATGCAAAAATGCTATAAATCTTCCAAAATC
This sequence comes from Ophioderma brevispina, assembly GCA_023653785.1. Classification (NCBI taxonomy): domain Eukaryota; kingdom Metazoa; phylum Echinodermata; class Ophiuroidea; order Amphilepidida; family Ophiodermatidae; genus Ophioderma; species Ophioderma brevispina. The sequence continues at coordinate 12,877 of JAMKCH010044507.1, forward strand.
GATAACACTTGGCTAGGTGATGTCGGTGCAAAAGTTGCGGATATGTCGAGACAATCATTTGAACAGAAGGTAATATTGCCCCAGGGGTCACGTGTAAGAAATATTAATGGCCAATTAGCTAATTAATATGTACAAAAAAACGCATATAAACTCCATCAACCAAAGTAGAATATTTATGTCCAAATGTGTTCCAACAACAGCACCACTGGGAAAAAGCTCTATTTTTTATGTGCACCATATGGGGTCAAGGTCAAACATGGTGTTCAATCCTAGGGCAAATATAAAAGAAGCTAATTGACCTACATCGCTATGCCATCCTGTAGGCATCAATGAAAAAGTGAAAAAGTGGTCCACAGTAACCCCCGCTCTAAGAGCCTTCGTTAAGGGTCAAAGGTCCATATGACTTCATCATACGTAACGGGGCCATAGTCTCCTGGAGTTTTTTGCCTAGGTCTAGTGTTTTTTAATTGCTATCCTTCCTAAGAGTGGCCTTTTTGCTACCTTGTTTTCCACTTTAAAGTGCAAAACACGTTGGTGAAAGGGTCCAGAGCCATGTCACCGAGGTGTTCACGCGCGTCGATGAACCTAGAATGTGTATTTTACTACAGGTCGGGCCCCGTTTGAATCTTGGGTGTTACTTACTACGTTCGAAACAAGGTCAGACTGAGGGGTCTGGCCGTCTGCAGGTGCGCGCCCGTTCACCCTTTCTGCTGACATTTCCAAGATCAGTTGTTTTGGTTTGGTGAGCTCCCTGTTTGTATTTATCACATTAATTCGGGATATCATTTAACTTCAAATGATACGGTGGACGTTTTTTATCTCTTCAAGTCAAGTTTGCTGTTTTTGATTCAACAGGGAATTAGCATTACATCTTTGGCATCCTCAGATCTGGAAGTCCAGTTTAGAGGAGGCCAATAGTTTGTGTGGGTACCGCCTGAACATTTTTGGCCGGTGCTTTTGGTTCCTACCATGCTACCGAACGTTTTTTTCGTTTGGATTTACAGTACTTACCAAGGGTCAAAATTCCGGAGGATTGGACCTTAATTTTAATTACGCAACGGGACAAACCACTGTACAGGACATACGGACGAGAGAAGGATTATCAGTCTTTGTTGAAGCTTTGGGAGCTCAAGCAAGACATTTAATTCAATAAAAAGCGAATGGTTTTTCAGTAAGCATACCCATAGTGTTTTGGTTTTCCAAAACATGTTAAGCTTAGGCTCATTTTTTGGCAGCCCTCCATTCATGTCCTCATTTATATGCAAATGGAAATAAAACTGAAACAAACTGGGTTCAGCTGGCAATGGATCTTATTCCATTAATCCATTATTCACACGGGGATAGCCGTCTTTTGTTTCTAATCATGGATAGGGTTTGTAGAGGACTGGAAATAAACACTTTCATGTCATCAATTCCATTAACTTCGACATCGCTTTGGTGTGTAGTAATGCAGTAAAATGAGAGTACAATAAGGGCCTACATTTGCCAGACTAGAACAAGCTAATTAAATTAACGGCTTCGCTTGCGTAATGGGATAAACGTAGGAGTACAGCTCAACGTTTTACAACGCGGGCAGAGTGTAATACGCTCATAATTGTGGTATCATTTTACTGGGCTTTGTGAACCAATGGAAGATTTTTGCCTGATAAGGTGACTGTCCTCATATTATCATCATGGTGAAAAGAAGAATGGCAGCGAAGTCCAGCCAATCGCACAAGCTGGTGTTTTTCCGGTTAATGGTCAAATGGCCGGGAAGCGTACCAGCGCCGTAGCGATAGAAACACGCAGAGAGACACACCGTGGCGAAAGGTATGGTGGGAACATGGACCAGGGTACCAGCATTGCCGAGCAGCATTTGTAACGCACAGGGTCCGCTGGTTGCAGCAAATAGCTTAAATGCCCGAAACACTGGGTGAGCCAATTCCCATATCTTTTGGTTAAGCTAGTAAGGGCCTAATTTGTAGATGGTGATTCCTCCCCCTCCCCGATTACCGTTCCCACCTTTTAACAACCCATCTGTAAGTAGCGATGCCTTAACCGCGCCCAATTCCAGAGTGAGTATTAAGCGGGCGCGAAGGGGAGAGGTGATTTTGTGGACTTCACACCGCTCTTTCCTTCCCAATCAGTCAGCGGCAGGCGGTATGCTCGGGGTGCAAGAACCAGCTTGTTCAGACCTAACAAATTGGTGGCAAAACAGAGCAGCATTTTAGACCCGCCCTGCCACCGCGTCCAATTTGGTCTATTAACGCTGTAGTGTGCGCAGCGCCACATATTGGGCAAGATAAACCACAATGCGTGCAGGAATTACCTAAGTCCAGTAATATAAAGCACATTATTAGCAAGTACGCAGGCTTTGGATGGCGTGATTAAAATGTAAAATTCCAAGTCATGAGTGATATTGGCGGCGAGCTATTGATGTTGCGAGTAGTTGCGAGCGGGGAAATAAAAAGTAGTCTATGCAGCGCCAGTTTTGGTGGAGTCTAAACTATTGCATTCCCCCTCCCCGAAACTAAAACCAAAACATGGCCTGTGTGTTGTTTGTGAATCAATTTTAAAGGAGCCTGCACTCGAGCAGGCCGTAGATTCAACCACTGCTGTCTTGCATGTGGGCAAATAGGTCACGCAAAATAGGAGTAACTATGCTGCGCCGCTTTGCCAGCTGTTTTTGTCAACGCTTTCAGTGGGCCCGGTTCAATTATTGCATGGCACGGGCAACCTCCCCGGTTGGGTTTTCACAAATTATTTTAAAGCTTGGTAACACCGTATCCAAATTAAACAGATCCCAAAAGCTTTTAAAAAGGTACTGATGGGTTTTGATTTTTGGTTTATACAGCCGTCGTCCTTAGCGGTGGTAAAAATTTCATATTTGGCTTTTTACCTAACTTAATGTGTGTATCTGCCATGCTGCCCCCCCGCCCTTCCATTAGTTAGTCCCCCAAGAGTTGAAATCCTTCACATCTTGGTTTCGGTAACCATGCCAGTCCCTTGTCATATGATATGGTTCTAAGGGAAAAAGGGAGAACAATTGGAAAGAAAAATCGGAGAAGCGAGTAGGCGAAGAGCGGAGAGATCCCTTACCCCATATCATTCCTACATTCCTTTTCTCTCACCCCCTCCTCTCCCTCACTACAGCCCTCAGAATCTTCACGTATTCCTCTGCGCTCTCGGGGGTGGCCTATAAATTTAAATTGGCGAAAATAAATATTCGTTAAGTGGTGCCTTATCATGCTAGGTTTTTTGAAATTTTCCTTTTTATTTTTCGATGGTTACTGAACCAAAACTGAACAAGGGCGGCTTTTGTCTAATTTCGTGCCAATCCGGTTTTGGTTTGGTTGCCAAACCCTAGGGGGAATTTTGTATGATCACTCCTTTCTTTCAGTGTTTTTTTCAGTCAATGTTTTCATACGAGGTGGTGAGGTGGTAACAGTGGATATGGCAGTTGAGCGGTGACGCAGTGCAAAAAAGTGGCTAAGTTAAGCAAAGGTTTTGTTGTGATAGCAAAAAGTAGTCATAAAATCGTATTTAGGTGGTTACCTATTTTGTAATAATGGTGTTTAAGTTTCTTGGTATTAAACTGATCGTAAATCCATTATGTTGGGGCAAATGTTCCTCGATGGTCGCCACGCCGTGCACAGATAATTTTGAAATTGTTTCAATCGTTATTATTGAATTTCGGTGACAGCGCGCACAGAGGTCAGGGCACGAAATGGGAAAGAAATGTGGGTGCAAGTAAAAGTTAAAAATTTTCTTAGGCCTGAAGGTATCAGGGCTGTGGCGGCGTACGTTTCCATCATGCGTACAGGTATCCAATCATTGATTGGGTCCCTTACATTAATTTCAAATTGTGGGACAGTTCAGCCAGTTTTGGGGCAGTTTGGGAGAGGCTATCAATTTGCTTGGCCAATCCGATAGTATGTTTTTCAGCAGTAAGCAAACCTAAGAGGTGCTAGTTATAAATTGGAGTTGTGCTGACCTTTCTGGATTTATTCACCGTGACATGAGCAGCACTAGCTTACTAGTCTTGGTCTTGAGCTGTAATGCAGATGTTGTAGTTTGGGGGTATGGATAATAAAAAAAAACATGGTAGTGTTTCAATGGGTAAGTGGCCTGTTATTCGTACAAGCAGTGTTTTTCCAATCGCATGGAAAAAGAACCGGTCTCACAATTGCACGGCTTACCAGGTAAGTTTGGGTAAAATTTACATCAAAAAACTCACAAAACTGGTCCCAAAATATGCAGTAGTTCGTTCTTGCTGTTTTGCTTTTAGAGGGTAATCACAGTGCATAACCCATATTAAAGTAAAGTCAAAAGCCAGTTCTATTGCCCGATGCATTGTTTTGGGGGTTGTTGGTACTAAGTTTCAGAACTCAATGGCACCTTCACGCAGACGCAGTATTCCATCAATCTAATGGCAGATTTAGAAAAAGTGAAAGTCACAGATTCCATAACAAAGGTCTTTTGGGCAAAGGTTCAACAAAGCGTCATATCAGTTTGCCCCCAAACAGGCCCTGAAATTCGTCGGAGCCTGCGAGAACCTATTCAGTTTCTCGCAAAAGGACCCTTTGCGCGAACCTGGAGAACTTTAAAAGTTCTCCGTTTTTGTAGGTTCTCCACATAGAGTGTGTGCGAGAACTAAACCAAAAAAACACTCTCAATATTGGGAAATAAAGAAATGGCGTGTAAAACTAAGTCTGTAAATAACACTTAGGAACTCAATTCCGCGATATCCCGATATGATTTTATTTTTAATACTTTTTTGAAATTTTTCCAAAAATTTCAATTGAATATTTATCGTATACATATCACTGGATAATATATAAACTTTTGTTTCAATTAAATGCATATTGTTTGCTAAAATTATTAAATGAAAATTGTGGAAATGGACATACTACACATGAATCAGGGTCCTTTGTAATGTTTTTTTATCTAGGCACCGGCGATTGCGCAAAAATCGTGAATTTTTGGGTCTCACGATTTTGTTGGTCATTCCGAATTTGCACTAGTTTGTAAAACAAGCGGTTCCTCGGAACCCCAACGGTCTCCGCTCTGCTTTTCGCGCGAACTGTAAGACAAAAGCAGCACACCGAGTGCAAATGTGGCGATCCAGGGTTTTCCCCAAAGTGTGGCAACAGATAACTCCCAATCTCCCAACTATTTTTTTACTTCCCACCTACTTCATTGACCACCACCCTAGGTGTCAACACATTTTCCTTTGGGGATGGCACCCGGTTTGGCATTTATAGTATTATTTATTTAAGTCCCGCGCGAAAGTCCCCCGACTGAGCACAAGAGCATTTAGGATAATATCTCGAAGTCCCCCATATGACCATAAGTAAGATATATTTTAGGAGTCGCACCCCCGGTTTTTTGGGCATTTATAGTTTAGTTGTAAGATTTAAGTCCCCCCTCATGAGCAGAAGTAAGAGACATTTAGGAGGTACACCCCTGTTTTGCTTTAGAGTATTCTATACTTCTCACTCTTCATTTGATTACCCAACCAGAGAGGTCTCAACATCTTCCGTTCTGGAGATATTATCTCGAAAAAGTCCCCCCACATGAACCATAAAAGTAAGATAGTTTTAGGAGTACACCCCCAGTTTGGGGCCATTTATTAGTCACAGAGTTTAAGGCTAGAGTCGGACGGCCATCTTGAAAAAGCTGAACTACTGGTGGATCTTAGATGTTTGTTCCGGCTCAAGGCCGATTAACTAAAACTTACAGCACGGAAAAATGCATTTCTCTTTTAATTTCACACTGTCGACCCTCGCTTATAAAATGATCCTTTTTACATCCAAGAACATCGTCAGACATGTGGTTTATTTCATACATTTTATCGTTGCAATGATCGTGCATCGGTGTTTTAGCAGATTTTCAAAATGGATGTCCAAAATAGCATGGGCATAATGTTCGTAGTTGCTATGAACGATGTTACGTATTTAACAAACACAGTATTAGTGCACAGTTGTTCATATTTTATTAATCAGTAGGTAACTTTGACCTCGGTAAGTTCGAAAAAGCGTCCACCTGCTCGTTCGTTTGTAATATTGGTAATCAGCGAAAATTAAGCGTGTCCCGCTCCCATTCCTAAAGAATAACGCGTAACGTCCAGAGGCCCTTGTTATATCTTATTTATTCCCGCTCTTTTTTCATTTGACACCCACACACCCAGGGGTCACATTTCTCTGTATTCTCCCGTTGTGGGACATATTATCTTTAATGTCCCCAACATTAGCATAACCAAGAGATGTTTAGGAGTAGCACCCCTATGGCCTTGTATGACTTAAAATTTTTCGGCATCAACAATCTACCCCCCACCCTCTGAAGTTCATGTCCATACACCAACGTAACACCCATTTGCCCTTGAATGACCCCGATGACCTTGTCGTGACCTTTAAAAAAATTTTCAGGCATCAACATTCGTCCCTCCCCGCCCACCAATTTTCATCTGGATACACCCAAGTTTACCTCTTTTGACCTCCTTTGACCTTGAATGACCCCTAATGACCTTGTCAGAGCCTTAAAAGTTTTTGTCATCAAAATCGACACCACCCTCCAAGTTTCATGTCCATGACCCAACGTTTACCTTACCCATTTGACCTTGAATGACCGATGACCTTTGATCCACTACCAAAGACCCGGTCTTCGGACGTCAAGGGGTACCCACCCACCAGTTTTTCAGGAACGTACGACCCTCGGTCTCCGAGAAACCAACGTTTACCGTCATTTGACCTTGAATGACCTTATGACCCTTGTCGGATCTTCAATTGTTCAGCATCAAAAATCGACCCCACCCTCCAAGTTTCATGTCCATACACCACCGTTTACCACCCCATTTGACCTCAATTTGACCTTGAATGACCCCCTGATTGGGACGCTTTGAGCCACAACCAATCACCAACCGTCGGTCTTCGAGGTCCAAGGGTCATGGGTCACCCACCCACCAAAGTTTCATGAACGTGCTACCCTCGGTCTCTGAGAATCCAACGTTTAACGTCATTTGACCTTGCAATGACCCCTAATACATTGGTTGTAACTTCAAACAATTTTCCTGCATCAAAATCGAACCCTACCCTCAGAAGTTTTCATGTCCATACACCCACGTTTACCCCATTTGAAGACCTCATTTGACCTTTAAATGACCCCTGATGACCTTTGATCCACTAACTAATACAACCTCGGTATTTGAACGGTCAAGGGCCACCCACCCAACCAGTTTCAGGAACGTGCACCTCGTCTCCGCAAAATAGACAACTGTCTTATGACCTCTTTTTTGACCTCGAATTACACCTGATGACCTTAAATCCACTAACCCAATACAATCGCAGTCTTCGTCGGCTCAAGGGGCATCAACCCACCCACCAATTTTCAAGAACGGTGCTATCTCAGTCCTCCGAGAAACTAGACATGGTCCGACAGACACTGACAGACAGACCACCGGTATTATATTAATGTCCCCACATGAGCAACAACCTAGATGTTTAGTAGTAGCAGACACCCGCCCCGGGGTTTGCATTTATAGCATTCTTCATTTCCTGCTGCTCTTTCATTGACACCACCCCAGGGTCACAACATTTTCCATTGTGCGGATATATTAATGCATGAAAAGTCCATGCAAAAATACATCCCTTAAAATTCAACTAAGTTTTATTAAAAATAGAAAATTTATTCAATTGGCAAACGACTATTTTTTTGAAAAAATCATGTTACCACATTTTAAATTTGGGCCCTCTACGGGGTCTGGAAAGCGGCAAAACACACCCAACTTTACGTATTTTCACATTTTCTAAGAAAATGTAAAACAGGCTGGCAACCCCAAAGAGCTGACCCCACCGAAACCATAGCTAGAAAAAACCCTTTTCAATGAAAAACATGGGTACTGATATCTAGCTAGAGCTATGATGGTTATACCTCTGTTGTGGTATACCCCCTTTTTTGCTTTGATAATTCTTCTTGTTTTGTAAACACCCCAACCACAAACACAGCCCTATACTGCCAAAATAAACCAATACTACCTAGTTTATTTTAAGGTAAATGAACTCCTGATCAAATGCGCTTCCTTTGCAAGGTGTAATATGTTCACAATGAACATCCTGAGCAAATTTGACTTAACCGGACCAAGCATTTGTCATTAGTTGCAATTTTAAAAAAATCAAAGATGCCCCCTTTAAGTGGCCCACAGACATTTTTGACCACAATATGATTCATCACAAAGACGTATGGCACGGCTTCAAGTAGCACAGGAATTTTGCATTCCAAGTTACTGTTTCAGCAATACGCAATACGCTATTTAAATTAGATCATTTGCAATCAACATTGCCCTTTTAAATTGGCCCACATGCATTTGACCACCCATTACTATTCACACAAAAGATGTACGGCATAGAAGTCCATTTACGAATGAATTTGCATATCAAATGTACCATTTCAGCAATACAGCAATTACGCAATATTTATCCGTCATTGTATCAAAAAATGCCCCTTTCATCAGCCCACATGCACTTTTGACCCAATTATGATAAACACAAAGATGCAATGACATATAGTTGCTTTTCTTTCGTTGCGAATGAATTTGTGCCATCCGATGAACCGTTTCAGAGATACATTAAAATGCAATATTTATTAGCTCATTTTGGAACCTAAGCCGCCATAGCTCGTCACTTCAAATTGCAAAGAAGATTCGCAACATGATAGGCTTTCATGCAGCGAAGGAATTTTTGCATCTTGCTGGAGCGTTTCAATTATAAAGCATTCTCTGATTTTTTGCATATTAATTACTCATTTGCATATTTAATTTTGCCCGAAATACACCGAAATCTAATCAGTTTGAGACTCCCTCTCCAGCCCGCTTCCCTGCGCACCCAAGTTACATCATCATACGCCTTACGAACTCCAGAAACTTGGTTACCAGCTTACGAAAAGTTTTCGTAAATTATGCAAATTAGATACTTATTAGCATATTTTTACGCCCAAATCTCATCAGGTCGAGAACTCGTGGACCCCCTCCTTTCTCCACCAAGTTACATCACCGTACCCTTACGGACTTCCAGATAAGAAATCGGTAGCTAAGCACGTGAACCGGACTTGCGGGCAGACAGACATGCATTACAGACAGTAAAGACAGACGACAACAGACAGACAAAAAGTGATTTACTAAGTCCCTTGCCTCTGCCGAACAAAGTTCAGGCGAGAACAAAAAAACAACCACCCTTTTTAAATGTTAATTTGCCAATAAACAAACACAAACTGGATTAGGAAATTAATTATTAAGCAAACGTCGGCGAAAATGATGACTCACCAAGCTCCAATAATTCAAAATATAGTCCAAATGTTATAAATCCTAGCGTAGAAACCCCCTAAAAACCTCTACCTTTAGTTCATTTGACCACCGTATGACCTGACTGACCTATTTTTACCAGAGTCCGGGGTCATGATATGGTTGCGCTTCTGTGCATTAAACAATAATATGGACGCATGCTATCAAAGCTATCAACGCGCGGTATCGTGTCTTTTTTTCAATTGGTTATTCCATTGTTTATTCTTGATATCTCTTCGGATTAAACAAATTCGGACTACGTTCGTTAGGAATGCGGAGAGATGAAAAACAACTTCATACACTGTAACACTTTTCAGGGGCAAGAGTGGAAAAAACCCTCACGTCATCCGGTGACTGGGATTCCCCATGCCCACGGGGGATTCCCCTTGCGACGTAAATGCTTTTCTCGGTTAATGTAATGATGTATGCAAAGGCCCAGCCCGCGGCAGTGCCTCGACGATCTGTTCAAATATTTTTTATTCAGAATAAGAAGGAAAATAACAGGTGATAATGATGGGCTTCTTGACATTTTCACCCGAGAAAAACGTAAGAATATATGTCAACTTTGGAATTTGAACAATGTTTTTTGCAAAGAACTTTTTTTCGTGTTCCTGGTTGACTAGCAGGGCGAACATTTAGGACAAAAACGCAATTTCGCGATTTTTGACTTTAAAAATAGTGCTTTTCGCGCATTTCAAATACGGGCCGCACATTTTGCCGTGTTAATCTCGCAAAACTCCGTGCCTATTTTTAATTAATCGTTTGAATCATTGTTTGAGTGCACAAAAATTTTGCACGAACCCACCCGTTTTGGGTTCTCGCAAGTGTAATTTTGGGGGCGAATCTGTCACAGGCGAACCGGTTTCGTCGGGTTCGCGTCGATTTCCGTCCCCTGCCAAAGTTTCCTCCGTAATTCAAATGCCTCACACAGTGTACTAGGCAGGCTTTACTATTGTCCTTAACGCTGCGGCCAATCATTGAATGATACGTTGTAACTGGGACTCCACCCCAAATGGTTGGAGAAATAAAAACTAAATAGAATAAAAAAGGGTGTAGAAGGGTAACCGTATGCCGGATATTAGGCGACCCAGTATCAGTGTGGTGTCACATTTTGCCAGCCCTTCAGTCAGTGTGTTTCCCACCTGGACACTATTCCAAGCTGCATTTTGTTTAGTAGCCTTGCTTCTTGAAGGGGGGGAACGGAGGAAACTGACACTTAGTATCACAATGGCAGTCCTACCTATGGGGGTTAGCGATTCCGGCTTTTCTAGGGGGAAGTGCTCCACAACCGTTTTCGTGGACGGAACACAGATCCGGTTTTCTGTCACCTTGTGTATTTGGACAAAGGGGGTTGCCAGTTTAGCCTGGGGCTTAACTTGTGGGAATTAAGTCAGTGCTGGGAGTCACTTTTATGGCATTCGAATAGCATGCCGGTTACATGGTATCATTTTGGTGCGTTCTTCCTAAAGCCCTGGGTCGGGTGGGCGTTCCACCATTTCAGTTTGCAAGCATTCCTTTAGGATAGGAGCGCGACTAATGCAGCTTTGAATGATGTGTAGGCACAGCATATCCCTTCAGGGGCATTGTATATTGAAAGGCTCACTAACATACAGGTGTCCCAGACTGATTAGTACCCATCGATACCCAAAATGTTTTATTTTTTTCCATAGAAAATCAATAACCTTAGGTAGGCTGGTTTAATATCCAACTTCATTATACTGTAACCTTTCATAAGACTTTTGAATCGTGAACATCGGACTAACCAAGTGAAAATACACTCAATTGTGTTAGAGGTGCTGATCTCATCCTTTGGGCAAAGTGAAAAAAAATGTCATGTGTACTTTTTTACCCTCTTCCTGGCAAGCTTTTTTTACAACATGCTTTAGGTCCCTTCGGGAATCGTTATTAAAAACACCTCAACACGTGAGATTGTGGTACCAATAGAGAGCTGTGGTCCTCCTTTTTCCTTCGATACAAAAATGAGTACGAATATGTGCCCAGTACGACGTCAAAATGATGTCATAAACCTCGCTAGACAGTAAAGCTCAGTGGTTGCCACACAAGCATTAGGCCTATTCCTCTTTGGTACTTTTCTGGCAGAGTACCGCACTAAAATACCTCTGTATGTATTGAAGCTTTCTTTTGCGATGATTTAGAGCCAAAACCACTTAAAAATCTGATAGTCCTAATATTTTGGTGCAAAACTGAATTTTCGCCAATTGTGCACTTGTGTCTTCTGAAATTGACAATTATTTACTGCCTAATGGTCTTTAGACGTCACGGTGATCGCCATAAAGGGCAGCTGGGTACTAATCTGGTATCAAGGGAAGAGAATGACCATAGCTATCTATTGGTCCCAAAATCAAAAGTATCAAGTGCTTAATAAGAGATTTTCCAAAAGAGGATAATGTGATGCAAAAAAGGCTTGGTAAGTCGAGGGATAACACACACATGCATTTTTTTTTTCACTTTGCCCAAAGGATGAATCAGCACCTCTAACACATTGAGTGTATTTTCACTTTGGTTAGTCCGATTTTCACGATTCAAAATTCTTTATGAAATTTACTAGTATATGAAGTTGGATATTAAACCAGCTAACCTAAGGTTTTGATTTTCGATGGAAGAGGTCGGAGGAAAAGTACACATTTTGGGGATCGATGGGTACTAATCATTCTGGGACCCCCTGTAATTAGATTAATTGGCAGGAATTATAGTTCTGTGAAGGTGTAATTATATATATGTTCTTTCTACGTGTAGTAACTAAGTGTAATGCATAATTACTTGAATAGACATACCTCACACATTTTATGTTTATTATTGCAGGTTTGATGGATCGAGTTTGGATAGTGGGAGATACGAAGGGCAAAAGACCAAGCCGAGTGGGCAGTCATGCATTTAAATTTAGCATCACCAGCGCAGAGATGGTAGAGGAGCTTGCGAGACGTGAAGCAGCGTTTGCAATATAGTGCAGCGCCCTTTATGATAAAAACTCATGTAGGGTCAAACGACGTGGCAGATTTGAGGCCAAGTTGTGTCGTAAGGGTATCATAAATGCATTCGATACTACCCTTCGTTAATGTCTCTTGTCACATAATGTGGTCCTCAATCTTGACCTAGTACTTTTTTGTGGATATATCAACAAATATCTTCACAAAAAAAAAAATATGGCATTGTAAATCATTAAATTCCTAGGCAATGGGCCAGTTAGCATACTTTGATAAATCGTCAGTCACCTCATGCTGCTATAAAACCAAAACTCTCAGCGATCGTTCTTATAGCCAGAGGATGCTCTTGGTCAAACAACCCTTGTGATGCACTAACAATGACTCCAGAATCTGTGGTAAAGTTGGGTTTTATAAATTACTAGATATGGGTGGCAGCAATGATGTTTTTTTGCTATTGGAAGGTTAAAATTTTACTGTCACAATCAGGGGTTTTTTAGCAAAGGGAAGAATGTCCTCAAAGGAAGCTATGTCATATAGCTAGCAATGCCGTATAGACCATACGGACTAAACCAAGGACTTGTTCCTTACGTATGTAATTGTGCTAGGTAGTGGGTAGCGCCTAATGCAGAGGCCTCTCAGTCGTCTTAACTTGGTGAAAAAAAAAGTAATTATGCCAAAAAGAAATTAACCAATAAGTAAAAAATAGATCGGTCCTCGGACCGCTTGTGTGTCGCCTGCCGTCGCGGTTTAGTTAAGATAGGCCTAACATGACCTTTGACCTTGATATGTGACCTTTGACCTCAGCAACAAATGAGCGATCCCATATTGCACCTAATAGTCAAGTTGGTCCAATTGAACTTCAACTTTTCATATGAGGTCAATTTACATTTTTCAGCCTATTTTACAACTTGACTCACATGACCTTTGACCTTTGCATTGACCTTTGACCTCATCAACAAAATGTGGGGATGCCATGTTGCACCTGTGACCCATTTAAGTTTGGTTTAAATCCATCAAAGAATGTGGATATTAAGTGCAAATGTTAAAACCCCTTTTTCAACAACAACATCACCAGACATCAACAACAGACATCATCAACAACAACTACAACCACAGGTGGACAAAGTGATCCCTATGTTATACACCGACTACCGGCTGCCGGAAGATCAAAAATCTTGGTGGAAACTACTTTCTTTGCATGGCATCTGGAAAAAGGTGGCTTTAAAATTTCTGAAATGCACTAATTTATATAAGAAATTGATGAAATTTCATGATTGACATGATAGACCACTGTATTTTTTCCTTTCTTCAACTAAGCGGCATTTTGACAGTGATTTTGAGGAAAATTACTCCGCGGTCATCAATTTTACATCGATTTGTGTGCAATTACTGGCTTTGGTGGGCGACTATCGAGAATCTGGTGTTGCCGGTCTGACATTGGCAAGTTTGTGATTCGGTACCTAAAATTTCTTTCTCGTGGTCACATATTTCAAAATTTGGTTATTTGGTGATTTCACCGCTTGTACATTTGGGGTGATGTTGTTGTTTTTTTTTCCTCTGTGAGATTTTAAATGTGAAGAAACATGCTCAAAGTTGCCATTTTCCAATAGACTACTGTGTATAAGTGAGTTAGTGTGTTGTACCCTATCGAACAGCCAGTGATCATATGTCGGTCTAATTTTTTTCTGAAGTTTTTGACCTTTCACCCTCAGGACTTTTAATTGAATCAATATGTCAGTACCTGTTGCACTGAAAAATGTGATGTTTTTTTCATTTTAGGCGGTACATGCATGTGCGTTGGGACGTACATTACGGTAGGTGAGCTCATATAGTAAGATTTTGCATGACATTTGGTAAGTGCCACCACTCAGTGATGAATTCGGCAGCCTCAACGGTTAATGAACACTGCATGTGTGGACCGTGGGTGGTGGCAGAATACTAATTCATCCCGAGCACCTGCATATGATGCCCCAGTGTATTGTGAGTGTTTTACTGATAAGTGGAGCTAGAGTGGTGTAGGTAGGCCAACCCTTCAGACTAGCAAAAGCTATCGTCACGACCAAAATACGAATGAAACTATAAAGATTAGCTTGTTTTTGCTTGTCCAGACCATGGCATGGGGGGGGGGGGCACTCAATTGTGGAGGTCAGGCACATATAAGGCTGTTAAGGAACCCCCCTCCTGTTTAAGCATCACAATCGGCACCCAAAATGTCATATTTTTGACAATTTTGCCACTTTCTTCATCACCCAAAGAAGAACCGTTATTTTTAGGGAATTTTTCACACAAGCACACACCTCCTTTTTAGAAAATTTGACCAAAATCTCACCAAGGACGCCTTGATTTGAAACTTTTAGCAAATTCTGTGCCCCAAATAACCCTATTTATGGGCTTTTGCTATCTCTCACCCAAGACCCCATATTTTTGCATGTTTTACAGTCACACCGAATGCCCTTGGGTTTTGAGTGTGCCATCCATTTCATGTGAGTCCTCCCCCCCCCCCCACAACGGGTTTAATTGCTGACTCGCTGCTCGCTGAATCACATCCTGGTTTACCACTGCCTGGCTTCAAAGGCCATGTTTTCTAGTAAAAAAAGTACCATTGACCCCCTCCCGTATCTTGATCAAGATTAAGCCTTGTGGCAGCCTAGTTAGATTTCTTGTCAAAGAGGGCTCCTTCATCAGGATACCTATGGAGTCGAATGTACGTTAAATGGCAAAGGAACAGTTAGAAACTGTTTTTCCTGAAAAGATTTATCCATATTTATTTAGATTAATGCAGATTTCTACTGGCAGTGTACAAAAAAAAAAACATGTTTTATTCCCTTCGACATTTCCTCCACAGATATCAGTGGGATATCCCATTACCTTGCTACACACAACATTGAATTTGAGGTCCTGATCACGTAGCCAACCTGTCATCACAATGGAGTCTAAGTAATTTTTTGAATGAATTGTGATGCAAAGATGTCATGTCCTAATTCATGACTTTTTAACAGTTTCAGAGTCCATTGTGAATATATAGGTTGTATACAACACCCTACCTGGCTGCCGTAAGATCAAAAATCTTGGGTGGACTACTTCTTGCATGGCATCTGGAAAAGTGCTTTAAAGGTCTGAAAATGGCACTAGTTATAATTAGAAAGTGATGTAATTGTCATGATTGACATGGTAGACTGGGTATGTTTTCTCAAACTAAGCGGCATTTTGACAGTGATTTTTGAGGAATTTACTCCGCGGTCATCATTTTACATCGATTTGCATTACTAGCTTTGGCGACTATAGAGAATCCTGGTGTTGCCGGTCTTGACATGGCAACGTTTGTGATTCGTACTAAAAATTTCTCTGGGTCATTCATACGTCAAAAATTTGGTTATTTGGTGGATTTTCAGCTTGTACTTTGGGGTGATGTTGTTGTTTTTTCCTCGTGAGAGTTTTAAATGTGAAAGAAACATGCTCAAGTTGCCATTTTCCCATAAACTCGACTACTGTTATAAGTTGATTAGTGGTGTGTAACCCGATGTGCTTCCTGCCTTAAGGGCAGGCGACACAAAAACAACAACACTGTAAAATTTATGATATGCATCAATTATACACAATTTTCAAACTTAGAGTGTACTTTAAATTTTAATGATTCGACTTACTAAACTCCCTCCTCAAAAAAACAGTTTGGCAACTTTTTTTGTTGATTATATCTCATTTTGATTTGAGGTTTTTTTTCATAATCTTGGTGCTGAGTATCAGTGAAACGGTCATTCATTCGCCTAAGTTTTACAGGGAACCCCTCATTTTTAACAACCGCATATACAAGGTTGAATAACTCTCCTTGCAAGACAGGAGTCCCCAACAAAATTGCCAAATTTGCCATTATTTTTCTCTCCAATAGAACAATCAGTTCATCAGTTGCCATTAGTTTGGCACATTTTGTTTGAGACCTGCGCCTGTTAATAAAAGGAGAGGTGCTCGCCTAGAACAGTGCTTGTTACCAATGAGGTTCCATTGTAAAGAAAAAAGATACTTTTCACGGATATCCAACCCTATGAAAAAAACCTTCAAATAAAATGCGACATAACTAACAAAAAAAAAGTTTTTTTGAGGATTTTATATACGTGACCATGAAGTTAGAAGGCAAGGCACCCTCGTGCCCCTCCCATACTAAGAACATTATGGGTTTTATACTGAGTCCTCATCTGTGAGATCTATGTGTTTTTACCACACAGCCACATCGACAAAGTCCTTGTATATTAATTGTTCTTAGTGACTTAATGTTGGCTTCTGCACAAAAAGTGATTTTCGTGTACCAAGCTTTATGGCAAAGCAAATTTGCATTTTAGGTTCAATAGTGGTAGATTTGTAAAGCTAGGCTAAGGTACAGGAAGGAGGGTGTAAATAGCATTCCATGTAAAATAGGTACAGCAGGTTGGGATGATGGAAGTTGTCACATCTAAATCCTGCATATGGAGTGTGGGCATGGGTACCCAATTAAAATCCCATGACGTAAGGCGTATTAGCTGTGGCGTATTTAAAAATAACAACAATACCGTAAAAATCGAATACTATAATTTGGGTGTGTAGTTCAGGAAGCGTTAAACTTTTATACACTAAAGAGCGTCAGCCGCAAAAAAAAATAATAAATAAAAAAATAATGGGTTATGGTGGTGGTTGGATGACTAAACCAGGGAGGAGAGAGTGAGGAGATACGTGGGTCGTACGGGGCTGGTGCCTATTGGCCATACCACCCTGTTTTGGCATCGTTGAGTTCACTATCATCGAGGGTGCTGGTCCACGTCATATGGAGTGGTGCTGTCTGGTAGGTGCTACTCCCTCTCTCTCCTTAGGCTCTTGTTCTTGTTGTAAAATT
>JAMKCH010044508.1:0-12338 GCA_023653785.1 Ophioderma brevispina
TGGCCATTTTGAATGAATTTGAGAGTGATAGCGGCCATATTGGATTTCTAGAAAATGGCACTGCACCCGACATTTTTGCCACCCTCCAGAAATTATTAGCTTAGATCATCCATTGACAAAAATCAGTCAATAGAAACAGTCTGTACTTCTCCATTTCCCCATCCACCCTGTGCCCACATTCCTCCTGACTATGATTCATTACTTTATTGGCTAACCATAATATGAGGCGCCGCCCTGCTGTTAGAAAGAAACCTGTTAACAAATTTGCTAAAGGCGACGGCGTCGGTATAATAATTTGTTGGATAACCATAAATCGACCAATGCAAATGTGCTTCTAGTGGGCGGCGTCAGTTAATTACTTCATAGTTGTATCACCTGTCAATTTTGTTTCAATATCGTGGCAGAGTGTAACATTATTAGCCTTCAGGGCGCTGTTACTTTTTGCATTCTTATCAATTGCTCTTATCAATCTTATTTATTCCTTGGCATGGATGGACATAGTTTGAAGTATAGATGGGGATGCCGCTGCAGTACAACTACTTTTTTCCGCAATCTTTTAAGGGCGGCCATCAGTATTGTCAGGAGTGCTATTGCCTATTAGACGTCAGCATTTTTGTTCATTTATTATTCTTCCTTCACTGGACGAAACCGTTACACTCCAAAAATGTTGAGTAAAACTGTCACAAGCTCTTAAGTTTAGTAAAATCTTAGTCAAGTTGAGTACACCGTTACACAAACGCGCGGAGAATAAGTTACCCAACAAGGACTCAAACGTTATCAACAAGTGAGTAAGGTTTACCTCAACTTTGACTAAATTTTACTCAACATTAAGAGCTGTGACATTTTACTCAACTGAGTAAAATAATTTTTACAAGTGTAAGAGGAGCAATCTTGTCACTATAATTTCATGCAAGGTATGCTCTAAGAAGTGGGATCGTTTACTATAAACTTTTTATGGTGACTAGTTTAGGGCCGGGGCGCCATTTCTGACTAGGGTTCTCAAGGCATAATAGACGTGTTATTTCAATAACTTAATTGTTGGATGACTACCAAGGGCGTAAATTGCAGAGTTTGTGCAAATTTCGTATGTGTTTTCTTCTGGAATCCCAGGGGGGGGGGGGGGGGGCGAGGGGCAAATTATTGGGACGTACCTGTGTACGTTCTGTCCGCCCTGGTTCCGACGCCAATGGTTATACTAAGTAAACTATAGTTTATAGTTTTACTATAGTAACATCCATGGTGTGACCGAAGTTCCAGTTTCGGAAAATTTTACCAATCGGTGTGGAATAAACTTTTTATGTGAGTAATTATCCCAAACTACTTAAAAAGTTTGAGCGTGTTTAAGTTAATTAAGCTTTATTTCGAACGTTTTGCACTCGGAAAAGTCGGTTTCTTATTCTTACATTTTTCAGACTCGAAATGGGTTAAAATTTAATTCAAAATAAAAAGGGCACGTTTTTGCAGTGTTTTAGTGTTAGCAGATAAGGAATTACGGATGTTCCGGTGGCGTGTGCGTTGATTTTTTTGTGCATACAAGAAAATTTGTATTATTATATATCACGTATCCTATTTTTTTATTTAAAAAGTATAGGCCTTGTGTTCGCCCTTGTATTTTTTACGTTAAAAGGTTGTTATTCACTGGACGGGGTTTAACTCATTCGGCCTCCCCTGACAACCTAGTAATCCAACAATGGTACTTGAACAAGTCAAGTGGTGGCTTGCGTGCGGTACTTGAGAAAGCGTCCCGTCGTGTTAATCTGTAACAATTTGTCGCACAAAAGAAAACGGGGGCAGTTAATTGGTACTGGATAAACAAGTTCTATAGCGGAAGATTCAGAATATCATAGGGGCCTTCATTTAAGAGTTCGTTTACCCCCACACTACAAAAAGGTTTGACCCCTTTGTATTAGTATGGCCCCTCCACATCAATGCAGGTAGGTAGTACTCTCAAATTGTGGTATCAGCCCTTTTTTCAATAGGGGCCAATTTATTTTCACAGGGGTCAAACTTTTAAAATGCCTCCAATCATGTTTAAATGTATGCATTATTGTCCATCTATCATAAGGATTCCAAAAATGTATAGGTTTGTACCCCTCGACCCATGGTTTTGGAGTTATAAGGTAAAATGGTAAACAAGGTCAACTCGATTTTACAGGGGTCAACATTAAAAGTTAATCTGATTATATTTTAAATTACTTGGCAAGTTATTGCCGAGGTAAGAGGACTCCGAAAAGGTATAGTTTGCATTATGTTAAATGCTACTTACGGAGATAAGGTCATCAAGAAGGTCAACACAATTGGGTATGTGACCTATGACTATTGTCCCATACATGGTAACTATGCATTGAAATGTACAAATATCCTTATTTTGACTCATTAATTAAGCTAGATGAACAATTCTATCATTATCAACAAAGTTGGAGCAACTTCCGATTTTGACCCGGTACAAATAGAAATTCCTTTTTTACCATTTGTTAGCCATTTGACCCTATACTCCAAAACCTTGGTCATAGATGTTACAAAACTATACTATTTTTGGATCCTCTATGAACTAGACGGACAATAGGCATACATTTCAACATGATTGGAGCATTTTAAATGTTTGACCCTGTGTAAACTTAAATTGGCCCTCATTGAAAAGTACACCACAATTTGAGAGTACTACCTACCTAGCATGGATGTAGAGGGTCCATTCTAACTACAACGCGTGTTCAAACCTTTCTGTCGTGAGGAGTAAACGATTTGATGTTTGAACTGGGTCCTAGCTTCCTCCACTATATGGAGGGTCGGAGAGAAGTTGGCGTGAAGTTGAGAGTGAAAGACTGAGTAGGAAAAATATTTGTCATGGGAGATGTTCGCTCTAAGCAAGGAGAAGTTTCTCTCGCCCTAGCGAATAGTGTGAGCGAAGTCTCTCGGCTGAGGGCAATTCTATGGGAATGGCGCCTAACTCTTTTTTAATAATATTTTACTGCGTGTGAAGTCATGTTTGAATCATTATACATATATAGTAGTACAACATTTTTGGCATAATTGGCGAATTTAGCTTGTGCTTGGGATAATATTGTTGTATTTCTCTGTAAGAGTTTTAAAAAAATGTGAACGAACTATGTTATAAAGTGCCATATTTCCGGAGTTATCTGTGTATTAGTAGGGGTGGGCAAGTTACAACTTTTTTTTTAACGAGTGGATTCTATGGTATTTTGGCTCATGAAAAACTCTGGCAAGCTTTTTCACTGAAATAAAATTTTTGGGTTGGTTCCATGGATTTTAAGTTTTATGTGACATAAAATGGGATTTTGAGGTTAAATTAGTTATTTGCCACTAGTGCCACATCAAACTAATGACAACAGGGAACATGCACAGGTGCTAGATATTGCAGCTCTTGTAAAAACTATAGGTCCAAATAACCAAGTTCATGTATTGTCTAGAATAAAGACAATTGTTTTACCTTGCAGCTACAACTTTCACATACTGGTTTAAATTATTTATAGAACAGGATAAACCTGTTAACACACAATGCGTTGCCTGTTACTATATATGTTAATAGTACCACACATGCACATGCTTGTATGAAACACCCCAGTACCATTCACAGTTATTAGCATGCACATGCTGGTATGAAAAAACCCCAGTACCATTCACAGGTATTAGCATGTTATGTAACTGGTTGCAAAGGCTTGACCTTACAACAATAGACTCCTTCAATTTTCACTCACTCACAAACTAGTGGTCTTGTTTTGGTTGTTCTGTGCGTTGCCTTGCCTCAATTGAAGAGAGTTTTGGAAAAATATATATTTTCTGTCATTGAGAATAAATTTGCTATTTTTTTCTTTCACAATTATTTGCCTAAACCTTTAAAGCACCTATTGGTGAGTTTCTAGCAAAATCCAGGATGAAGATCATGTTTGTTTTTTTGTTTTTCCAAAAGTAGCAGAAAAGCCCTATAGACTTCATGTACAAAATTTAAACTCTACGGAACCAACCTAAAAATTTATCTTGAGTGAAAAAGCTTGCCTGATTCATTTTCAGGAGCCAAAATGGCCATAGAATATGCTCGTTTTACAAAAGATTTGTAAAAAAAGTTCATACTTGCCCACCCCTAGTATTAGCTAGTGCTGCTGAATCTCTAAAAGACATCGAGGAAATTAATAACATGTTCGTGTATTGTTTGTTCTTTCTTTCAACAGTTACTCTGTTGGATTTTGAAGATGCATCCGAACTGAAGAACTTCACCACCGAATTTTCGACAGTTTCACTCTCGACTAAATACTATAAAAGTGGTTCACATTGTTTGCTGTGGGAAAGCAGTACCAACAAATCGTCTGTAATCCCACGATTGACACTTTCGTTTGCAGCATTACTAACCAAAGATAAACGTGCGTCTAGGGGCTTCAAGGTTTGGATGTATAGAGAAGTAGCGAAGCCATCCGGAAACCTAACAATTACATTTCATAAAACAGTAGAAGGCCGTAAAACCATTGCAGGGGGACAGTTATTAATACCTCAGTGTTTCCAAGGTTGGCGAGCAGTTTGGGTGAGCTATAATGAAATGCTTATCAAGGAAAGTAAAGACGTGATTTCAATGGAGATATCTGCACAGCAACCAAATTTGCTTGAACACGGAGGAATATGTATCGATTTGCTTTATTTTGTGGAAAAAGTATCTGCCGATTCTCGTGATACTGTTACACCATATGTTCCTTCTTCGTCGATTCAACCAAAATATGACGACGCCGATTTTTGGCAGCAAACCTACCGTTGGTTTTTAGATTCTAAACATCCACCGCCGTTAAAGGCTTACGTTCCTCGCAACAGCACATGTAATTGGAAGTCTTGGAAAAGATCATTTGAAGTGATTGAAAAAAGAATAGATGATTGGTATGCACTCGACAATCACAGTTCGTATGATTATTCCAGAAATAATCTGACCTTCTTCCGACTAGCTAGATGGAATTCCCTGATGAAAGAAGCCCATAAAGCACATATATTATACGAAAATCTCACCTTTAGTGAAAGTAAAGATCAAATCTTAGGACCACCTTTGTTTGCAAGGTCATCGGAGTTTGGAAAAGGTGATTTACGCAAGAACACCTCACGTACGTCACTTAAATTAAAATTCAACTATGTCATTAATACAATTCTATTTCCTCTGGTAATGGAATACAAGCTGCGGACACAAAAGAAAGAAATCAATGATGCAATTAGCAATGAATGCAAATGTTTGCAATCTGCCGATGAGACCAAGAGGTCAAGCTTGGAACGATTAGGAGTTTTTACTCAACAATTGTTAGATGCATTTGCCAGTAAGTCAGTTTTATTTCTCAACGAATCAGGCTTTGGAGAAGGCGTTTTCTTACAAAGAGCTCGAACAAAGCTTTAAGTTAAATATGACAAACTGGATCATTGGTGATGATAATTGTGATGCACTTAAACTGAGTTAGGATCACTTACACAGAGAAGTTAAGAAGAATTTTTTGGTCCTGCGTTACATCAAAGATCAAGGCTGGGCAAAGGGTAGTGGTCTAGGTTCACTTGATCATGAAAGACCTTGAAAGCGGTTCTGGATATATGCAATCTGTATTCTTCGAGGACAAAACTGGCGACGGCGGATGTTTTAAACGAAACATTAGACACAATGAAATGGTATAATGACTTTGGTGAAAGCTACTCGAGTGTTTCGTGTATGGCCAGTTTGATCTGATGGTACAACTGCGGATAGGATGAGGAAGAGGACAACTATTTTCGTATTTTGACGTGTTAAATGATTCTTTTTTTTACAATTGACCAGTTTTAAGGATAAAGTAAGGGATATGTACGCATTGAAAACTTGGATTGAAAACGCACTGACGAGCAATCGGGTCTCGAAGATATGATAAACACGATTACTGGCTTCACCATCAAACCTTGTACGCGTCTTCCTACGCCCACGAGGCCATTCACGTAGTGCTTTGACTGACTATTTCCTTAAGGATACCTGCTTTGATCTTCATCGGCTTCAAGACAAAATGTACAAAGTGTATTATTACTCTGAGCACCGTAGGCTGCAGTTTATTCCGTACCAAGCAGTTTATCAGGACGATTTCCCCGGTACAATAATTCGGTAATTGTTGCAAAAAGTTTCCCGCGTTCGCTTACACTATTTTTACTCAAACAAAACGACTTTGGAACACGACTTGTTAAAGGGTTTTCCGTTTGTTCAATATAGCCAACCCGTCCTGTCGGGAATTTCTTTCAAGAGGCACAAAACAACACTCTACTTATCTTAAAGCATTGGTTCTCTTAACATTATACAGGACATGCTAAACAGAAAAGAATTGATTCAAAATAAAGAGTATCCTAGTGGACATTGGCCAAGAATGTTGCAGCCTTGTCTATTCACCGACGAGATGAATGCACCAATACGGATCACAGGTTTTAACAAGATGGTCGGGGATTCGAGAGTCCTAACGAAAATGTCTTTTGGTCTATTCAAAGCCCGGTTCAATGCTGATAGTAATAAGCGAGGAACGCCTACTAGCGAAGTGATGTGAATGCAGGTGGGACCTGGACCGGATTCCAGGGACAACAACGATTAATCTCGATCTGAATCGGACTGAAAATTTAAAACAAGTAGAAACTACAACACCAGATCTCTCGCTGGTGGTACAAGCTTTTACGGAAGTAGATACGGACAGGAAAAGCTCCTTAAGAATGTGGTTTGTTTGGAATGGACTCAATAACCCCAAGATATATTGCGAAAAGGATCCTTATCTTTGCACATGCAATTCGCGTTCAAGAAATCAGTTTTTCTCTTTGACGAATTAATTGTGTCTCTTGGAAGTAATATTGCGGCGCAAAAGATTGAGCCCTATCTAACACAACAACACTCCTTTCATATAAACTATACACTCAAAAGAACGGTAATTGTTCTACCCACACCAATCGGCAACCACGTACCATCCTACTCTTTTTATCACTATGCAAACTGAATGGAGAAAAAAAATGCAAGATTGAAGGTACGAAAGGGACTCTGTATTACTTCGAAATCCACAAAATTCGGGGTTAAACATTCGTATAGGCATTCAAAAATCCAAAGATCAAATGGATGAGAGAATACAGAGGGACAGTTACGACGTTACTCTGCTTGGCTACAACACATTCGTCTATTGAATGTCTACAGGTGATACAAAATGTGATACGGATTACCACTATGAGTCCGCCATTCTGGTTGCTTCTAAGAAGACATTTGTCTAATACAGTAAGTTTTGCCCGTATGAAGTCCCGCAGAAACGAGGAAGCTCATATCGTAAAAATCATCGATATCCCGTTAGTGACTGTGACACATGGCTATGTGATCTTTGAGAAAGATCATAATCTAACTGGGAGACGGTTCGGAGCCATTAGAACGGTATCCGAATCTTGCGTTGTGATAGCGCGAGTCTTCATCTCCAAATTTGTTCGTAGCATTAAGTGCACCTGGTTTGATTTCGTCTTTGATGAATCGAAAAAAGGACGTAGACCGTGCTTCAGAAATAAAACTGCAAAGAAACAAGGTCGCAATGAAACTTATCCTAGAAATTCAAAAGAGCTCGGACTGGATGACCTGTTCTGTAGTGAAAGTGCCAGGATAAAATCGATAAGCGTGCATCTTGCCGAGCACGTTCCAACATGCTTCTTAGTAGAGTACTTGTTAATGACGAAGTCATTGATGCTGAGCTCAGATACAAGTATGTCCGTACAGAATTGCGGGAAGTGTCCACCATTATTCACTTCCTAGAACTTCGGAACGGTTTACAACAGACGCCCATTTTATTTATGCACATACCACACCTAGATTCTATACAGAATGACACATGAAGATTATGTGAAATTTTCAGAGAAAAATGTCAATGTATTCAGCAATATAAATTGATGCGTACATTACTAAGATTACCAGTTTACAATGTATTATTATATAGGTTTCTACAGTAAATACCATTACTACTTTTTTTTCTACAGGGGGTTATTGAATAGATGGAGTTAAGGAATAAGCTACGGTTTTGGTTTTGCACAAAGTTGAAGGGTTCATCTCTAACTAGGACAGGTGTTCATGGCTTTACACGTCAATGAAAACATACTAGCTCCCGTCTGAATCGAATGGTGATAACACCTAAATCATTTCAAACTCCGTGCCTCATGCACTCCCTAGATGAAAATGAATCTGGAATGTTTTCTCCTCCGCATAGGCGGAGGCCGATTGTTGAAAATCCTTTTAGCTTTTACAGATGACGCTATGCGTATCCATTGGTCCTGATATTGGGAAAAATAAATGAGGTGTGCAGTCTATTCATTTTCAAGAAAATGTGGGGCAAGTTTTATTTGGGAGCACCAGTTGGTTATCTATTTTAGGGATTACGAAACTACAGCGTAGAAGGGCGTCCTTTGTAGTCCTAAATAGAGACACAATGGTTGGTATTCTGAAAGGGAGACCTAAACTTTAGACTGGTTTAAACGCCAGGGTTAGTCCTACAAGAGGGGACCTTTTTTCTGACAACAACTCTAAAAGTGTGCTTTCATGAGGAATTCTCACCCGGTAAGTTAACTTTCAAGTATTTTGAAAGGAAAAGGCCTCTCTTGTAGGACTACCTGGTTTAAACCCAGGTCTAAAGTTATCTCCTTCAGAATACCAGCGCTCGCTAGAACACTGCATCACATAGGACCTGTAATTCATGACACCAATAAAAGTTCTAGTACTTATGAATCTACTGTTTAGTTCCTTAATTTTGTGATTTAAATATTGTATAATTTCTGTATACAATTAAAAGATTCCTATCGGGGAAAAGCTACTATAAATAGCCAGGGACTTTCCTTGGGATTCTCCAGCTATGGCCGTGAATTAAAGATTGCAACATAGTGTAGATTCCTTTGATGTCATTATGTGAGATCCAATTGGCAATGTTAGGCTTGTTTGCATGATTTGCGGCAATCGCCTATTTTTGAGGTATTGGGGGGAAAAAGTAGTTGTGAAATATTATAGAATAATGATGTTGTTAAAGACTCTGGCCAGTTAGTTTTTGATCTGATCTTGCAAAGTGGTAGATCTGTGCAGTGCCAGATATCATTATAGGTTTTGATCAACCACGTGGCATTAGATATATTTAGTCTGCTAATCGTCTTGAAGCCAAAATTGTCTGGAATCAAAATATGATTCCAAATTATGCTCGTACAAGTGGACATTGTGTCGTGAACTGCACATATTGATTCTGAACTTCAGACAGCACCATCAATATGGAAATTCAAGTATAATTGGGAAAATCTAAGAACATATCTGTTTGTGATTACAATTTTAATTGAGTTTTTTGAGATTGCAAATTTTGAACCATAACAATTTGATGACATTTAATAAACGGTGTTATTATATAAAAAAATATTTCTGACCTTACTTTGGGCATCTACGAGATGCCCTAACAATATTCCGTGAGGCAAGTGAGCTGAAGGGCTCTTGTCCAAGGACACGATGGAAACAACCTTTGACCTTATTTCCAGGTCACGGGGTCAATTGTACACGCAAGATATCTCAAGAACCACTAATGCTGGGATAATAAAACTTGTTGGTAGTTGACCCCATAGAAGTCTACCTCAGGTTCTAAGGAGAATGCATTACTCCCGGCAGGGATCTTAAGGCCGTGAGCCGTTATATTAAAAATACAGCGTTCAGTGAACGCATGTGTCGTCTGCCGTCGCGGTTTGTGAATGGGGACAAAGGTCACATGAGGTCACCAAGGTCACACGAGGTCACCAACACGTATGACTGCCCAAGGTCCATGGTATTTTAATACCACTTTTAAAAAAGTGTCATGAAAATTGAGCAACACATGTTGAAACACCAAGCAATTTAACAAATCTGACCATTTTGGGCCATGACACCTAATGACCTCTAGATGGCCTTTGACCCTACTCTTCAGGGGGAATGTTGTGGGGCACTAACCAAGGACCATTGCGTGCAAGTGTTAGAGTTAACATTTGGGTCATCATTTTACCAAAGACAGACAAACAGACACACACACATACACACACACGCGCGCGAACACGAACACACGCACACACACACCCACCCACATGCACGCACGCACACACACACACACACACTATGAAACATATTGTTGAATTTTGCTTTGTATATATTTTGTTATGTTTATGAAAGGCCTTTATGTATTCACACAGAAACTAATATGGATAGATCTTCATAATCATTAGGAAAGTAACTGTTATTTTTCCTTAATTTAGGTACAATATCCTACTTAAAACGTTTACGTAATTATTATGGAGTTCTGTGCTTTCATAATTTGTAATCCTAAAGCATTATTTTACAGTAACCAAAGCACCAATATAGTGTACAGGGTGACCCAATAAAAACTTTACCCAAAATGAAAGAGATATTTTTTCCACTTTTTTTTAAAATTTGATATCTGTGGATTTTATTTTATCATAAAGAATGGGTAATTGAGCATCGTGCCTGAAAAAAAAATCATTTTGGTTGAGTTGTTCTCAAGAAATTACTTTTATACCGGTGTGAAAGCAGATATAGTCCACCTGGAGCCACAGTCCGGGCTCCATAGACGACAACAGAATAAAGCGTGAAACTAATGTGGCGTGAAGAGTCAACTGAATCGATTGCCCTATTCTTAATCGATGTAGCCGGACTATGAGTGCGGCGGACTAAAATTACTTCTACACCTGACCTATTGTTGAATGTCTTTAGCTCCATTGTTTGCTGCTGAAGTCTGTGTATCACTGGTCACTGATATTAGGGAAAAGAAATTGAGGTGATGACATTCTATTAATTGTCAAGAAAATGGGCAGGTTTTATTAGAACAAGACGGTTATTGGATTTGTAATTTTTAATTAATTTCACACTATTTAAACTTTTGCATTTTTGTCTTCTCTTCCTTGAAGTGTTTACGAAAAAACAGAGTTGAAAGGCATGCCCCACCGTCTATGTATGATGCTACAGTGCATTGTTTTTCTTCGTATTACATGTATTATGGAATTCAATATTGTTATGATTACATTTGATCTGCCTAATTGGAATCACTTCCTCGTTTCGCTTTTCCTTTGCTGTTTTATATAATACTCTGAAGAGTTGATCTTTATATTGCGTTTTTAATTACTGTGTAACTATAATAAGCAAACAATGTGAACGAGCGATCCAACGAGAATGGAAGGCCTATTTACAAAAGTTACAAAGTTACCAAAAAAACGCTATTGATAAGCAAATCCGCTCGGTATGCAGAGGACCAAGCACTTTAGATTTTTTTTTATGGAACTGTAGATCCATTAACTTATTATCTATGCAGCTGAAAATATTTCAGGTGTTATATCACTACCCGATTTAGATTAAGCTATATATTAAAATGTCGCCTAAATTTCTTTCCCCCAATATCAGTGACTGATGGTTACATATATACTTCAGCAAACCATGGAGCTAAGTATTGTTTTTTGTTTTATCCCTATTTTTAAGATGATGCTTCAAACAATCGGATCTCTCATACACTAACGGTATTAATTTATTTGAGTGTTGTTATTTTCGTAGTGATGCTTATGTTTTTTTTTTTTTTTTTTGTTTTCTTTTTTTTTTTTGTTTTTTTTTTTTTTTTTTTTTTTTTTTTTTTGTTCCCCGAAGAGCGAAATAATGATGCGTGAAAAACAACATCAAAACGGCTTGCACTTGCTGTCAGAATTACTTCAGAGTCCGGCAACGCGAGCGCGCAATATCATGAATAAAAGGGCGGAGATATGGGTAGCTCATACGCGTAACCAAAGGAGAGGCCAACCTACTCAAAAAAAGCCAATTGGGGATCACTTCAGTGTGGAGCACGTCGCGTCGCGCAAGGTAAAATAACTCTGAACAATGCTGACAGAGAGTATTATAGTAAAAAAAACGCGAAAGCGCAAGCCCTAGTGAATTGAGGTTGCGCTTTCGTTTCCGCTTTCGGTTGTACACTAATAATTCCATATAACCAATAAACCAGGCTATCCCAACTTTGAGCGGGGGCGTATAACAGCGGCTCTGCTAAATGTAGGAGTTTCATAGGCTGATACTCAATAGTCTATAGTTCACATTGATTGGCGAGTCAAAATTGAAATCATAGAATGTAGTCACATCTGGAAAATGTTTGACCTATTATAGTTTGCAGAAGTCATAGGCAAAAAAGGCAAAAAGTAATAATGCTTGCATGCTACAATGGCAGCAAAATAATTAAAAACGCTCACTAAGCGAATGTCCGCATGCCCCAAAAGGTTAGGCAAAGTTTAACACTTAAGTGACCACAGGGTTTTTCCGGGGGGGGGGGGTTCTCAAGTTTGGTTTTGGTATGGAA
>JAMKCH010044509.1:0-12649 GCA_023653785.1 Ophioderma brevispina
ACGACCGCCGCCCGAAACTTATCCAATATCTAAACACACATACTTTGAAATTGAAATTCATACAGATTACAAATAACACCAACCCAAAACAAAATCCATACCAAAATTCGGGGATACAACCCAACGCCGGTGACCGCGTCTACTCTTTAAAAAACTACCAACGTAAAACCACGTCCACGCCGAATAGCCAAACCCTCAAAACACACCCGCTCACTGTCCCGCGCCGACTACTGCAACCTCCTCACCTAAAGCTACCAACTACCCCTCCCACAATAACCTATTCCAAACCAATAAACCCGCAAATACCCTTCACACACCCAAGATCAAACCACAACACATACCATTTTTACACTGCAACCATCGCATCTACGACCACACCACACCCCCCACACTAAACAAACACCACGTTGTCCCACGACGAACAACAAAACACCTAATCTTCCACCTCGGCACTTGCCCGCGCCGACCGCAACTCGCCTAACCATACTCCATCACCTATCCCCTCCACAAAAATAATAAACATACAACAACCCACCGTGACCTCGATCAATTAGCACAACCGCATCTTCGAAGTCGACCCGCGGCCCTATGACCGCGCCGCCCGCAACTCACCTAACCATATACCCCGGAGCTAGCACACATTTGTAACACATCTCACGTACAAAATTGTGAGTGATTATATGTTTGACCAAGACTGGAACCGACCCCTTGGGAAAAAACGTGGGTTTCTTAGTCCGGACTAGTGGTGCCTTAAGGAGAGGCGGGCCAAAAATTTTGTACAGAAAAGGGGTCATTTGTAAATTGAATCAATTCATGTTGAAAAGCACACCATGTTTTCTGTCTAACCATAAGGATTCAGAAATGGTATAGTTTGTAATATGTACATCCTACAGTTTTCCAGAGTGTATAGGGCTCAAAACAGCAAAAATCATAATAAGAGTCAATTCAGTTGTACAGGGGTAAATTTTTAAAATTGCTCCGATTTGGATCAAAAATGGTGCAAATTATTGGTGGACTTCAATAGGAAATTAAGTCATAGTTTTGAAAAGGGTCTCCAATGCTTTCTTAAGAAATTAGAGGGTAACAATCATACCCCTTGAATACAATGGATGTTGAACCTTCTGTGCCCCCTACATCGGAACTAAGCATTTAAGCCAGTCAAAACTATTCTTATTTTAATCCTATGACTCCACCCCTAATTTGCACCATTTTTTATCCAATCGGAGTAACTTTAAAATTTGACCCCTGTACAACTGAAATTTGACCTTATTATTGATTTTTGCGTTTTTAGCCTATATCCTGGAAGAACTTTAGGGCTGTTGTACCCATTTACCAACTATTACCTTTCTGAATCCTTATGGTTGGTTAGACACATAACCTTAGGCGCGGCTTTTTCAACATTGATTGGATATTACAAATTTGGGACCCCTGTACAAACTTTGTTTTGGTGTGACCCTCTTCCCTTAAATGGCACTCACCTTGCGCCTTGGTACTTAAGATCACGTTTCAGGGGTTCCGTCAGTCTGTCAACATATTAATTCACTCAAACCTTTCTGTACTTGAGAGTGTGTTACAAATGTGTGCTAGTCTCCCAAAGGGCTAATAGACACCTATCTCAACAATAATCACCATACCATACAAACCAGTTTCTAACACCAACAGACCCACAAAACAATACCCTTCGCACTATATCTTTACACACTCCACTCTAAAACACACAGAATCTATGCGGAAAAGAATACCCTTCAAACCTCAACTTCACAATTACCAAGTACAAACATATAGATATCTCTCCAAACACAATCATATTATACACAAAAATAGCACCAAAAGAATACCCTTCACGCCTAAAGACAAGATATCCAACTCATTGAGTACCAAGAAAAGAAAACCTTCGCACAACTCCTTTAACATACACAAAAACTCAAAGCAACAAACTAAAACTGTCACCCCTGCGAGGGTATCAGGAATACTCCGAGAGATGATATTCAAGGAGTTACACGGCATTAACTTGGATGGACGGCATGATAGGAGCTGTATGATTTTTTGTTCATACCAAAGAATTAAAAACGACGGGCCTCTATCAAAAAGTATCGGTTTCAAGATGCATTTTATATACCCAGCATTAATGCACAACAAACACCTGAAATCAAAAGCAAGGTCCGAACCCAATAATTGTTCTTATTTACTTTTGAAGCGCCCCTAATTCACGAATGGGCCTGCCATCAAAGTTTAAGAGTCAAAAGTCAATATTCACCTGGGAACCAGTTTGTTGTCGTTTGCCAGTAAAAATCAAGTGTAAATTGAATACAACCAAAAGAAGAAATAGTTTTCAAGTGGGAACCCAATGATCTTGTTGGGGCCAATGGTGAATAACAACTTTTCTTCGTGATTTTTGTGCGAAAGCGTATATATTTTTTTAAAATAATTAATTAAATCCGGACATCTAAGTTATTGAACAGACACTAGTGTCAAGCTGGAAGGTAGCAGATATTAGGGAAATATAGTCTGTTAAGCTATTTGTTAAAACAAGCAACATTCAAACAAGGTCTGCTATTCCTATGAACAGGGGTCCACAGGATCAAGACCACTGGTCCGGAGGACAGATCATTTTGATGTCTGGTTAGGGCTACTATTCCTACGGCAAGGGTGTTTGTGTAGCTCTTTAGTGCAATGACGGAGCAGCTCATTATTTGGTATGCATATATATTGAAACAAGTGTCTAGCAGAACGTGTGGGCACAAATGGAGAAGTCATCGGTTATTCAGGGGTCACACAGGCTAAAATTAGGTGTAGCTTTTTAGTGCAGTGACGAACCAGGCTTATATTAACCACATAATCGGACGACCTTTTTTGGAACCGCGGTCCCTATTTAAAAAAAAAAAAACGCCCATTGTAACAAATTAAACTAAAGGAAATTTATTCATTCGTAGTTACGTTAACAAAAATGTAAATGAATCTAAAATGCCCAAGGATGCTTTTACGGTATTATGATTTTGAACAATTTGATTTCTTCGTAGTTGGTTTTAGCAACTATCTTCTAAAAGGCCTTCATGCTGAGAACGTGTGGAAGTATATTAGTGTTGTCGCAACATTTTCTCAAGCTACTTACTAATGTTCGCATTTATTCCCGACACTACATGAAATATGGTGTGAACATGATAATTTACGTTTAACATTTACAGTCTGTTCCGAAGCCTTACATATTTTGGCTTACTAAATGGGCTTTTTAAAATATATAATTTGCAGACTTAGAAGCACCTAAATTCACAGTTTGCCCAGAGAACCAAGAATCAGACACCAA
Organism: Ophioderma brevispina; assembly: GCA_023653785.1. NCBI lineage: Eukaryota > Metazoa > Echinodermata > Ophiuroidea > Amphilepidida > Ophiodermatidae > Ophioderma > Ophioderma brevispina. Next base: position 3,305 of record JAMKCH010044509.1, read on the forward strand.
CCCTTCCAAGGCCGTCGGTGTGGTGATGTGGAACACTCCTGAAGCTACAGACAACTCTGGTCAGATTCCTACAATTACTTGTGACGTGGAATCGGGAACTGAGTTTAAAATTGGTCTTACGGAAGTTTCATGCACAGCTAATGATGCTAATGGAAACACTGGATACTGCAATTTCACAGTCGACATCATAGGTAAGATTTTATGACTACACAATATCTGTACGTTCGCTAAACAGTATCAATAAGCGGAATTAGCCTCATTTAACGCAACGTTACTTTATTTCAGATAGAGAAGCACCAAAAATAATTGATTGTCCAGTAAACCACAGTATGTACACCGAACCTGCAAAAGCTACTGCTATTGTAGCGTGGAACAATCCTAAAGCTACAGACAACTCTGGTCAGATTCCTACCGTTACTTGCAACGTAGAGTCCGGATCTCAGTTTAAAATTGGCCTTACGAAAGTTTTGTGTGAAGCTCGAGATGCTGGCGGAAATATTGAAACGTGTGATTTTACAATCAACATCACAGGTAGGAAATGAGGGGCATTGATACAGGTATCAGTCCAAAACACCATTTTGGTTGTGAGCGAATACCTCGGTAACCCCGTATATATCGAATTTGGTACAAAGGATTGCCATGACAGGATAAGTATCATGTCCTTTCCCCTTTACTCCAATTATTATTCGTCATAATAACCTTATACCGTCTACGTTCGAAATAAAGTATCACTTTTAGCTACTTGTGCTTTACAAAACCCCAGATAAAAATCAAAATTGGAAATTATCTGGGTTAACTAGGATGAATTATTTTTTATCTTTCCCCAGAATAGCCGGTGCACGTAAGTAAACTCTGAAAAATCCATGCGCTTCGGGCCGGATTCGAACCGGCTATCTTCGGCGTACTAGATAGACCGTCGTACCACTTAGCGGTGCAAGCTGCTGTCTAGTACGCACAGGAACCGGATATCTTCGGCTCACTGTCCCACTGTCCAATACGCAGAGGGACGCCGGTTCGAATTCCGCCGGTAAAATATGTTTTTGTTTTGTTTGTCGAGCTTACACCGGCCTCTCTGGAGAAAAATAAAAACTAATTCATCTTTATTGAACTTTTTTGCAAACCTCAGTCAGAAAATAAATTGCATTGGCATTCTTTTCAATAGTAATGTGTCACTACAAGTAACTTTAATCATTTCAGATGACGAGGCACCAACATTCAATGCTTGCCAACTCAGCCTTAAAGCAGAAATCATTTCTACTGAATCTAATGCTGTCTTATGTAACAATCCTGGAGTCAGCGACAATTCCGGTCGGAGACCTACTGTAAACTGTGCCTTCGGGTCACCGGTTGGAATAGGACAAACAATTGTGTCCTGTGAAGCTCGAGATGCTAGTGGTAATACCGCAACGTGCGATTTTAATGTTGATATTTTAGGTAAGAAATTATGACATTTTATCCGTGCACTTTTTAAAAGGGAAATATACATCATACGAAATGTCATTTTGATTTATATCTCATGATATATCCGGCCCATTTACATAGGCTCTGTTACGCAAACATGTAATCTTTGGCTGGCAGGTAGTATTGAAAAGAAAAGAAAAGACAAAACAAATAGAAACATAAGAAAACAAAACAAAGAAAAAAACACATACCCCCCCCCCCTTTACACACACAGATTGGCCAGAAGAACACACTTTTTGTCCCTTTCTTGTTTTTGGGCGGATTTTTCCCCTCGACGGCTTCATATATACACATGAATCATATAACGCTTCGATATGCAACGGCGGCATTGATTTTAATCTGCATAATTTTGGCCCTAATTAACGTTTCTAATCTGTAGTTCTAATTAATGCAAATTCAATTTCATCATAATTTTGTTGCATGTTATGTATACAACACATGCAGGACCGTACGCAGGATTTATTGGGTGGATGCGAGACTTCGAAAAAGTGGACTTTTGTGGTAAAAGTGAACCTAATTCCCCCTAATATGATCCTTTTTTCGACTTCTTGAACATCTCAAGTCAAAATTTCTCTAAATTTTGGACCTTTTTATTGAACATTTCACCACAAGTGGACCCTTTGACACTCCGCAAAATATAGGTTTTCCCAGTTAATTTCGCACTTGTGCAATTGATTTTGATAAAACAGACAACTGGAATTCGTCCCGGAAATTCTGAATCGCTGAAAGCCCAAACCAATTTAATTATTCTGTAACTGATATGTGTCACTGACTTTTGTGTCGCTGTATTTCAACCTTGTGTCATTGGTTTTCGTCCAATTGCTAGTCGAATTCGTCCGTCAATATCAAGACCGCATATTAAAAAAAGCAAATTCGTCGTTTTTGCTGGTCGGTACGACCAGCCTGTAAGAGCAAATCCGTGTAACTGACTGACTGACTCCGTGCCGTTATGAAAGTTGTTGCCAATGCCGATCATTTTACGTCTTGACCAATTTCAAAGAAACACCTTATTACCTCAGCTGGTCGGGCCGTGCGTGATCGCGGCAAGGAAAAACGATTTTTACGGCTACTATAATCGTTTTACTATTATCAGTGGCGTAACGGGCCTTCCCGCTCTGAGGGGGCAAATTTCCCAGTCTTGGGAAATTTTCCCTCTTAGGGGGGTCAAAAGGCCAAATTTTCCCGGTCAGAGGGCTAAAAAACGGCTGATTTAGCATGATTTTTGCAATTTTTTTCCCGGCCAAAGTTGTCAGGGGGCAACCTGCCCCCTCTGCCCCCCCCGCCTGTTACGCAACTGACTATTATAAAACAATACAAGAGTAAGGTCTTCAAATTACAATTACAAACCGTCAAGTACCAAGCACCCACTTTGAATTTTAGAAGAACAGAGTATTAAAGTTCTAATTATGGTCGCTGGCGTCATAAATTGTGTCAGTTGGGCGTCATATTTTGCAACACTGTCAACCCAACCCTAAATGACCTCGTGATATGCTAAGTTCCTTGAAAATCAGTGACAAAGATGGCCATTGTAGCAAGTTCCGAAAAAGTGAACGCGCCTGTTTTGCGAAAAATCGAGAAAAACTGAATAGAAACACTGTACGGCTGAGTAGCATGAAAATGACGGCAGCTGCGTAACCGAAGCAACGATAATGAATGAAATAAACAGTCTTTTTCAAGACAATTCTAGTGACGTCGAAAGTGATTTGAGAGGCAGTGATTTAGCATTTGAACCAAAATCGCTGTGGATATCATACATGGTCACGTAGGAGCCAGACAAGCCGTTAGTAATGATGAATATTCGCCGGTCAGCGAATTTTTCATCGTATGTACTGGCCTTGGTTCAACTGACAGTGCGTGGTGTAAATACCTATAATCATGTAATGTCCGTTGCGGCATTACCTAACATACAAAACAACAGTAGATTTTCCACTACGGTCATGCGACTCGTCAAGAAAATACTCTGTTTTTATTAGTTTTGAAGTTATTTTAAAACTATTTTGTCAAGTCAGCTTCTTCTTTCATAATAATAATATTGGATGGCTTTTTTTCGGCTGATAACAGAAAATATCGCCCTCGTTTCTGTTATCAACCTCAGCCATCCAATATTTAAGAAATAAAGGGTGATGCAGTATCCTTTATGGGCGAATAATGTGTCCGAGGTCGGAAAAAAATAAATAATGGACGAGGCGCAGCCGAGTCCATTATTTAATTTTTTTCCGGCCGAGGATACATTATGAGCCCATAAATAATACTGCAAACCCTTTATTTCTATTCTATTACCGAAAACCGTGTGATATAATGAGAAAATGCATTCGCGACCCATTATTGCAGAATAATGGGCACTTAACTGACCAATCAGAATGCTGCATTTTCAATAATGGGCAGCAGAGGTAATAGAATATATAATTAAGTGATGTCTTCATTGATTAGTGGATTAAAGGGGATTCTTGATTTCCTAATTATGGGGTCAAATTTAGGTCAAATTTGAAAAAGGCTCAAATATCACAACTAACTAAGTCATCTTTTTGGATCGCAAAATGTAACTGCAATTAATGAACTGCTTGATGTTTCCACATACCAACACTCCCCTCATCACCAAACGGATTTCAAATCCGCAATAATAACAATTTAGGATCATTTTCCACTTGTAAAGCGTGAATGCCTTTACCAATTTTTATATTTAAGGTGTCATTTTAAAGCTAAAAATGATCTACATAAAGAAAGACAAAATTCAAAAATCAGTCACCTGCAAAGTGCCCCCTTTTGATGCGACCCATCACATATACATTTTTCAATAACCGACCAGCTATACTAGCTACAGCTAGTCTTGTTCATTGATATTCATTATTGTTTCCTTCAATTTAGTTTTGTGTACAGGCCTATATTAACAATATCACTATTAAATTCTCTTGGGATGGTTCTGATTTTTTTTGTCTCCAATGTCTTTTCAGAACATGCTCATTTCTGCCGATGTCTTGTTTTAGTCTTTTCGCCTGAAAATTACACAAATACGTTAATTTTACCAATGTTTTCACAGCATTATATGATTCAAATGTGTGTGTGCCCAATGTATCTTCAAAACATGCTCATTTCTGTCCATGACTTGTTTTAGGTGTGTGTGCGCGCGTGTGTGATGGTGTGTGTGTTTGTTTGTGTGTGTGTGTGTGCGTGCGTGCGTACGTGTCCAATGTATCTTCAAAACATGCTCCTTTCTGCCCGTGTCTTGTTTTAGGTTTTAATCTATTCGCCTGAAAAAAATATTAATTCGCGTGTTAAAGGAGATATCATTCTCAATTCGATGTATGCTTATCTTTGTTTGACTATTTTCGGGTTATCCGTTAATGGCGGGCTTCAACAATTCCCTTCAAAATATATACCCTAACCCTTATACCCACACCCACATTGATATGTTTCTTCAAATGAGCATGGTGTAGCCCCAGCCGCACCCCTTCCTTGGACGGCGGTTATATTTTTGCAGTCATTATTAATTAGATTTATGATCTGCCAGGTGTGTACTGATCATGAAATAAACATTTAATTTAATGAACACCCGACGAATATAAAAGACAAGATTCTTAAAATCAATTATAAAAGACGAAATCGCTTTTTCTATTCAGTAGTCATCGCCAGGCGGGACGAATTTGTCAACGGATTTGACAAATATCAGTGGAACAAAGTTGAAATATAATGACACAAAAGTGAACATCAGTTACAGAATAATAAAATTGTTTTTGTGTTTCTCGCGATTCACATTTTCAGGACGATTTCAAATATTCCTTTATATTAAAATCAATTACACAAGTGCGACATTAACTGGGAAAACCTATAGTTAGAAATCATGTGGCAAATCGACTCGTTAAAAAGAAAATAGCTTTTGCTACCTTCTCAGTTCAATATGCTATATCACTGCCAGAAGTTGGTTAAAAATCTTAATTTTGAAGATAAAAACCTCCCATGACACAACTACGCTATAGTTCAAATTACGTTTTAGTAATAGAATCCCAGTTCATTGATTAGGAATTTGGAATTAAATACTGTAATGATTTTATCCTATTTTATTAAAGGGTTGTCACGTTAGGGTCATTTTTTTCTGTGCCACGGGTAACTTTATCACAGCTGATGAGGTAAGGGGACTTTTTAGGCTTTTAGGCTGGATTTTTTGTTCACTGCAGGAGGATAAAATAAAAGAAAATCGAAGCACAATGTTACAGATCTCGTGAAATGCATGTACAAGCCGAATACAGTTCCATAATAATCTTTGCACTTCTGGATAAAGTTAGCCCACTTTTCCGGGGGGGGGCACTTGTATTCAAAGGTGGATATGATGCGTGGACATGGACTTTCAAAATGCACCCTAAACACGTATTTTCACGGACTAAAAAAACAAGCTAAACACACCCTAAACAAGTATTTGTATCTGTTTATGATACCCTCAACAAGTACACAGTGCATTAAATCGTAAATATACCCTTTATTTTCATGATTTTCTTGCTTTGCTTTACTTCCCAAGTTCCGATTATAATATTTTGGATGATTTTGAGCCCTGCTTAATGAGATATAACATGACAATATCAGGGTTAAGAAAAAAACATACCCTTTTTTTTCCATATGTTGCTGTTTTTGACACCCTAAACGATGTACGCGCGTACATCGCCTGTTGGAAAAAACACACCCTTTTTACGTGTTTTCTTGTTCACGCATCATATCCACCTTTGAATACAAGTGGCCCCCGGGCCACTTTTGCATGTAAAATGTGTTCACACATATAAAAGTTAAGACCGCAACAGGGCTAAGTGTTGCTAAGTTTATGGCGTCTCGGTAAATTTCCAAAAACCGACTTCAATTATCAGTCGCCAACTTCGGGTTGGCAAACGGTGGCCACCAAGCCTCTTTCAATATAGAAACTCCCCAAAACGAATCAAGATAGATTAAAGGGGCATTTCGTGATCCACAGCCTCGTCCCCCGACTTACCTAAAAAAAGTTGAGATTTTAGTAATCCATGTGTGCCAAATCTTACGTGCAAATTCGGCCGTGTCTGTAAGTAATTCGCAAATTTGTATTTTTTCTCCGTAAACGGACAGAAATTATAGCACAGTAGCCTATATGGGGCCGTGGGAAACGAGCATTTGCTCATAACACAAAACTGCAAAGTCGGGATCAGCTAAAAAGTTGTGAATAAGCTTTTCTCAAGGATATCTAGTGAACAATGAATAAAACAGAACGGGCCGGGGAAAGAGTTCCATATGTACCCCCTCTAAAATTCTACAGGAAACAATTTTTTTTTTATTTATGGCCTAACACCAACAAAACCCTAACATTAAAGGCCGACTCAGAGATTTCCTGAGGAGGGCGCCCTCAATTTCCAAAATAATCGTGATTTTGCATGTACATAATGCTTGTCCATATACTAATCACTGTGTGAAATTGCTAAGCTTAAATCGAATTCCTTCATATAGAAAATTACAACTTTGTTATACGATTCCGGATCCGGAATTTTTGTTATATACACAGTATCCTATGGGATGTAATACTACACATAAATGTTTACTACATCAAAACGAAAAATCTGATTCATCTCAAATTTTGTAATTGTGCATTTTAGGTTACTATTTTTAGTTCTAGTTGACTATTTTTCATTATTACACAAAAAAATAATATTTCGAAATCTCTGAGTCAGACTTTAAGGCCAAAAAAAAAAAAATTGTTACATGTAGAAAATTTAAAGAGGGATACATATGGAACTCTTGCCGGGGCTGGAATAACGAAATGCACCTTTAAAGCAATAGAGACCATAGGCGTAAATCCCGGGGGAGATGGGGGTATAATACCCCTAATATTTTGACGAGAAGGGGTGGTCAATGCGATCACCCCCAATGTTGATGCCCGTTCATGTGTTTTGACCAAAATAACCTCATATTTTAACATAATAGTTTAAAATGGTAAATTTCCGCGCGCCTCGCGCGGATTTCAGGTTCTAAAAGGCATTTTTTTGCAAGTTACAAGTGCTAGTAACGGATATTGTCAGCAAACCCTGTTTCATTCATAAATTTTCATCAATCCCATCCCCCAATATCAAAACGAAATTTACGCCACTGATAGAGACAAAAACTTATGACTATAATAATTATTTTACTATAAATTAGAAGCAATAAGCTTGCAAATGACACCTTAATACCATTTCTCCAGTCATGCCTTATTTAAAAACATTGCTTTGAAAATGGCATGTCCAAACCCCGGGGGGGGGGGCACTTGTATTTCAAGGTGGATATCATGCTCGTGTATGGCTTCCCAAAACGTACCCTAAGCGCGTATTCCACTTGTCAAGAAAAACACCCTAAGCACGTAGTTTGGTTGATTTTGTTACCCTAAACAAGTACTTTGGGTTTGATTTTGCTACCCTTAACAAGTGTCTTCGTTTAATTTTACTATCCTAAACAAGTAATTTGCATGACAGGTTAAAAATACACCCTAAACAAGTATTTTGACATAAGTTTGCTACCCTAAACACGCACGCTCATAAAAATGTGCCTTTAATTTAATTAATAAATTTCAAGTCTTTTGTCCTTATTTCTTTGGAATTAATGAGTCTTGTCGGATGTCGTAATTATTGACAGTTTTTTCTGCAAATTCAGCCATTTCATTGAACTAAAACCCGCACTGAATATTCATGAACTTGTTTTGATTGACATACATTAGAGACACCCTAATTCGGGAAGTTCTGCGCACATTATACTTATAACGATCAGTCACAAAAAGAAATGAAACTCCTAATTATAAAGGCTTTATGCGTTGGGAGACGGCGACAACATATAGCTAAAATAAGCTAAAATAAGGCTGAAAATGGTTAAAATCACTCGGGGAATCTACCATGTGAAATTAGGAGACAATCGGGAACAAAACACTATTTTCCAGCATTTTTAATGTTATTTTTTACAAGTATTCAAAATATCACACCCTAAACACGTTTTTTCGACGTGAAAAGCATACCCTAATTTTGCATTTTTTATGATTTTGATACCCTAAACAATGTACGCGCGTACATCGCCTGATCTCAAAAAACAACCCTAATTACGCGTTTTTGTACACGAGCATGATATCCACCTTGGAATACAAGTGGCCCCCGGGGTCCAAACTCACTTGTGACAGTTGGGGCATAAAGATAACGTTATATTTTTGAAAATGAGCATGATGAAAAAGATTATTATCATTTGATGTTTTTAGTACTTACCTGATTTATGCACCAACGCCTTCAACATGTCCGACCTCTCTTTCGATACAAAAGTTTGCAAAAACGTCGCATGTCATCCCGGGGGGCACTTGTATTCAAATGTGAATATGATGCGTGAACATGGACTTTCAAAATGCACCCTAAACACGTATTTTCACCGACTAAAAACAAGCTAAAACATACCCTAATAACGTTTTATGAAGATTTATTCGGAGGAAAACGGATTTGTCCACCGCAGAGAATGGGTTAAATGGCCCATTGGTCTCGGTCATTGTTTTGCTACTTTGCATAGAGCCCAGCCACCGTTCAATCACGTCTTGTTGGCTTCCGGCTCCGTTGACCAATGGGCATCGGCTTTTCTCCCGGGCTTTGGCGTTTTCCGCCATCCGTCGTCACATAGCATCAGATCTGCGTAGGAGAAGGTCATGGTTTTAGTTACTTGACAATAAATTGTTTTGCTAAAGGAAATTGTCCTTGGCTGAATGATTATGTCTTTATGGATACTTGATCTGAAAGACTATTGGCAAGGCTTCGACTGTGTTCCTATCTTCCTTCTGTATGCTATAATTAGTATATTCGCCATTCAATGTTTCGAATGATGTAAGAATGAATTAGCAAAATAGATCCATTGGACGTATTACCGTTTCTTGTTTGC